>JAVYIG010010360.1:0-69810 GCA_035222895.1 Strongylocentrotus droebachiensis
ATAATTAGGAGGGCCTCTGGATGCTTCTGACCATAATTAAATGCCTAAATCCCTTGAACTTCATGCTAAACCCAATACCAATTAGTGACCTGCCAGTATGACAAATAAGGTATCTAAATATGCTTATCTAAAACCCCTGAGCTTAATACCTGCATATATGGGGCGGACGGTAAATTAAGCCCCTGGACCCACGCCAATTAGCTCCACTCGCTTCGCTCTACCCACTCCATTTTGAAAAGTCGTTCCTGTGGGGTATGCTGTAACATGTAAGATTGGTGGTGATGCAGATTTTTCTTCTGCCCCCAAACGTTTTTGCTCATTACGCCACTGCCCCTGAAGGTGAGCCCCCTGGAATGCTTGCCCCCCCCCATCCCAAACCGCTTCCGTCGCGCCTGTACAAGTGAACATTTATTGAAAATTAATTTTACATTTCGTTTCAATGGTTCAAATTTATTTCCACTTTCTTCTATTTTGTATAAAAATTACCAAAATCGATAATAATAATGCAATTTTTAAATGATGTACATACTTCTTTAGTGAACATAATAAAAGAATTGTAGAAATATAATCATTGCATCATAATTGAGAAAAAGTGAAGGAAAGTTTGTAAAGCTATAGACCCTATGTCCCCTTTTAATTTTAGGAATAAAAACAAATCAAACTAGTATTGCATGAATTTGTACTCAGACTTCTGGATCTAAAAATCGTCAAGAAACACAATCGATATGATCCGTGAAATTATTTTGAGGCCTGTGCGGTCAAAATAATGTGTTTGTAATGTTCAAAGAGATTCGATCATACACAATCATGTACATGTCCTCCGTAATGTTTTTGAAGAGCGCCATCATACTTCAAGATTGAAGTGGATCGTCACAGCTGGCTAGCTGGCCCGAGATGATAACAGCAATTTGTATGAAATGGGACTACAGAAAATTGGGTTGAGGATTTGTCAGTGCGAAAGAATGACAACAATTTGAGATGTGTATACTGTTGGTGACATGACAGAGAGCTATGAGTATGAGTTTGTAACCTCGGATAATATTTTTGACACTTTCTTGAAGCAAGCCGTCGCCAGGATTCTCAAGAGATTTTTCGACGGAAATTCGGTTTTTAGAAGTTCAGATTAATCTTGGTAAGTAGACATTTTGAGACATTTTTGTTTGTGAAAGGACGAAATTATGGATGGAGGCGAGTCGGAATCGGCTTCGACATCAGTGCCGGTGCGAAGACCAACCGCATTGACATTGACAGTGGGCATAGGCCTACCGGTAGGCCTAGTGTGGAGCTCAAGATCTAAAGGCTGAAACACGAATCAAACAGCGGGTTTTGCGACATATTTCCCGAAATGTGAAACAGAAGTAGACTAGATGAGTAGATCTAATTACAATTTTGACTTAGACTACAATGTTTTTCAACTCCTCTCTGACTCTGGGCATCGCGCCCAATTTCATTTGAACTTTTTGAAGAATTCTTCGATGGGAAAAAGGGTGATTCCTCGTCCTAAACCGAGCCATCCATGTTGTCTCGTCGATTCAACATGGCGAAGAGAAAGTATACATGCGTGGTAACGGTGCAGCAAATATAAATATTCATGCTATAGAGCGCCGTTTGCTTGAAAATGCTGAATATGCACGACTCAAAACAACAGAGCGGTAAATGTAAATTGTAAACAAACGCACAGTCCTTCACAACAACCTCATGCATGTTTAGCATTTTCGTGTTTCCAAAGAGCAAGGGACTGGAGACTGCGGCTGAATATTCGAGTACGAGAAATCGTACTCGAGTAGTTTTCAACAGTGCAGGTACTCGAGCATTCGACTACTCGTCGCAGCCCTAATGCGGACGATCCTTATTCCCGGACCAGCGCCCCTACTATAGTCTTACTCTATTCTAGAGCTACATGTACATGTACATACTACTACTCTGCCCATGATAGAACAAGAGGCCATTCCATGAAGCTAGCCAAAACAAGAAGCCGCCTTGACATCAGGACAAATCTCTATAGCCCGAGAGTAAATAAGTGTAACAAGCTGCCACAGTTTACAAACTTCCATTTAACAAATTATTTTTTCTTTAAAGCACTTGTAAGCCTATGGAAGTGATTTAAATAATTGATTAAAAGTAAAAGATCAGTTTGATTTAAATCGCAATATTGATTGAGAGGCATTGCGTCAACCCTGGTTTTTATTGAAACTTAAAAAACAATGTAACATATTTAACACATAAAAATGAAAACATAAATGAAAGCAAAAAATAAAAACGAAAACATTAATTTTGTGCACTACTTCAAACAAAAGCAAATAGATAGAATATGTTGTTATGATATCTAATTAAAGAAAAAACAACAACTGTAAAATGTCTTTATTTAAATACTTGAATGTATAAAAATGCCTCCACCAAGGTTTTGTGTATCTATTGTTACCACTACTTCTTTCTTTAAACATTAAAACAAAAAATGGGTATGTAGATTTGATGAGATATTGGCTAAACATGTAGAAGAATTCTCAAACGTGTACATTCTTACATGAAGTTTACACTTTCACAATAATATATTGAGGGGTCAGTGACACAACGACATAACTCCATTTTGGCCATTTTGAGATGTCACTGAGCACTTGGGCCTCTAAGGAGTTACATGTAGGTCTATGTTTCACTAGGCAATAGGCATTGACTTCAATGGGGTGTTGGGTGGAGTTTAAAAAGTCTTTGTTTCCTGGAAAGCCCACATTTTTCTAACATTTTGATATCAAATACTCATTTTGGCGAAATATGAAGTTACGTCTTTGTGTCACTGAACCCTCAATATGTACAGTAGTCCTTGACCACATACAGTACAAAACAATTTTGACCACATACAGTACAAACAATTTGACCACATACATGTACATGTACACACATGGTTGCATTACAGCTTGGATTCAAACGCCCCCTCCATATTTCAATGAGTCACTTCAACTCCCTTGCTTGTAAACATGTCAAAAAGTATTCTACATGTTCACTGTATGTAAGCCTACATGCACATTTTCGATAAGTCATGAAATATCCATGAAAGAAGATCCCATCAAGTTTTCATCTTGATTTATTCAATGTGTGTTTGACAAAGAAAGGGGTTTCTTTGTTTGTTAGATTTAATTTGTGTGTATTTGTTTTATTTATTTGTTTTCATTTTCTTATAATTTATTTTATTTTGTTTCATTTTTTTAAATTTCATTTTTGTTGTTTTTGTTTAAATATTCAACAGTACTGCTCAGAGTTGTACATTTTTTGTTGAGGTCTGGTTAATTTGAAGTACAGTAATCTGTACTGCAGTGTGCTTCATGCTCCATATTTCCTTTCCAAAATCTCAGGAGAAACCAATAATACGGTGGGATGATTTGACATCGCGGTACAGAATACTTGGATTGCAATGACCCTCATGGCTCCAGACACTACCATTACACAGTATGAGATCAATTCTGCATGGAGGAGACACTAGGGATGTCTTCATCAGCTCAAGATTGCGAAATAGCCCGCTATTTCTGATTTGGGAAATAATCCAGAAGTTACAAATCGCGTCCTCATCAGCTCGAGACTTGACCTAGAAACTTGAAACTCAAGCTTGGGAAATTAGCTTGAGATATTTTGCTCAGCGTTCGTGCATAGTGCGAGTCTTCGGGCTGGTGAAGACGCACTGGACAAATAGCAGGATATTTTGCCAAATGGTGGGATATTTTGCAAACTATCCCAAGATATCTTGGGATGATTATCCCAACCAAATATCGCTCCAATTGCTACTTCGGGCTGATGAAGACGCAAATTAGCTGGATAATTTGCGATCTGGATAGTTCAAATAGCGGGATATTGGGAATCTTGAGCTGATGAAGACAGGCCTTTACAGATCAATTCTGCATGGAGGAGACAATCTCTAGTGTCTGTTTCTTACATTAGGCTCACCAACCAATCAACCATGATGCTTCAATTTCAACTCCAAGGGCCACAGGAGATACCCAAAGGCCATACACATTTTATTAAAGGGGAAGTCCAAGCTGATATTAAAGATAAAGACCAGTTATGGTCATGCGATTGCATTGTGAAAGAAACGTTGTGAAATCGATCAGAAAAGGTTGATCATCTAGCATGGATGTACTGCAAGGTTCTGGAATCATCAAAATGATAAGAAATTTGGCCCAGTCTTCATAAAGTTACAAGCACTGTACACAGAAAGATGGGACTATGCACACGTGTGCGACACACGTGCGTTTTTATCTCTCACATCCCAATAGATAAACTAATTTACCAAATATATCAATTAGTAGGCGGTTTCCCGGCAAAATTTGTATCATCACGTATTATTAAAAACATATTCTTTCACATGATTGGTAATAACTAATAAGAGCTTCCATTTCATTTTTTGAAATTGGGGCGTTTCCAATACTGGTCTTTACCTTTAAAGTGACTTGGTAACATTGAAAGTTGATGAAAAAAATGTGCAATCTTTTGTATGAAATGTTACTTATTATATTCCTTCTACTGTACTTACTCTATTACAGGCAAAGAATCCTGAGAAAATTCTCAAACCACAAAAATATTTATGTTTTTCTTTTAAGGCATCTCTGTGCAACACCCTCTAACAGTGATTAACGCAAAAGTGTAATGTTATTCATGTTCATTTTCTTATATTTGTCTTTTTCTTTCAATCTCACTTTTTAAGCTTTGATCTCCTTCTGGTAGTCTGCTACTCCGTGCTGGACTGGGGCACTTGAATAGTAAGTCTAGAATGATGTACTATATTTCAATAATGTCACACACATGATAAATGCTGTGTAGTATCTGTACAGAAAATAGTAGCCTACTGTAAGTATGATCACAATTTGCTTGCTCACTGTACTGGTAACAACTAAACTTTTAACCCTTACCAAGTTTTTTTCATTTTCAAAGTATACATGTAGTATATGAAATATTGATTTCCCTTGATTTACGTTTCTCGAAAACGTGACATACATGTTAGGTATTAAAGCTTGCATCTAAAAGTATTCAACAAAAGCCCTAATTCAACTAATTCAACCATTCTCAAGTTATGAACAACATAAAAAACATCAAATTTACAAGGTGTACATGTACAGTATATGTATGAATAATTATAATTCAGTTGTTAACTATTGGCCTATTGCAAATAATGATGATGAAATTGAAGGCAATAGATTTCTGACGCTCATATCATTACAGATGCAGTGTCCAGAGATGCACTTTTAGAAAAAGAAAAAAGAGAATGTAATAATAATAGAGTCCACTACTCTACATGCATGTGTGTGTACACTGTACGTGTCGTTGGAACTTCAGTCGGAATTGGTTTATTAAATGCATTAAATTAGCATCCATATGCCTGGTTAATGTTTACATGTCCAAGGCAATCTGTCAAGGCTCATAACACATATTAGCCTTCCGCGACCATGGCCTACATGTACATACTGTATTTGATAAAATGATGTACACGGCTAGCCTCAAGGCCCCCCAGACTTAATAATCCTTTTGTCATGCATGGGAAGGCCTACAGATTGTATCTTTTTCTATGGTCTGTCAGTAAATAACCAAGCTGAAATGGACAGAACCATTGAATTATTCATACCCCTTGTAAATTTGATATTTTTTGTCAGTTTTTTCGTAATTCAAGAATGAAAGGTGGACTGGTTGAATTAGGGCCTTTGTTGAATACTTTTTTGATTGTAAACTTTGATCACATTCTCAAGAAACATAAATAAAGATAAATCAATTTTTCACATACATGTACATGTAGGTACTTTAATATATTAAAGATTACAAAACTTGGTATGAGTATGAATAATTGATCTGTTACTTTACAATGTACATACATGCACAGTTCATTTTACATTGTACAGTACAAACTGTATACATTGTACACACAGGTCTACATTAACATTTTCACATGAAATCTGTTTAAACTAATAATGTTCAAGTATATGTTGATTAATGGTGAGAATTATAGTGTATACATGTAGGGTTCATTCAATTATCCAATTTATGTTTTTGTGCATTGGAATGGACTGAATAACCAAAGTTTGCATAAAATATGACATCTATTTGTTGAACTGAACTGAACTGAACTGAGAGTAATCATCCATTTAGATCCACAATGGCTTTAGTAAATCTCATTTCATGAAAAAAATATCAGCAAATATCAGCGTGCTGTATAAACCGGTATCAATTGATGAGCCAATGAAGAGTTTCCCTGAAATCTAAGCAAAATAATCGATGCAATGTGAGGGCAAGCACTGATGAGCAATTATATTTTGTAATGCATGCTGAGCGCTTCCATTTAGCATGGAGGCTAGGGCACGTTCTGGGGAATCTACTCAAGATATTCCGAGAAAGGGGCCCCCCAGAGAATTTTTGTGCAAATGAGAAAACGTCTGGAGAAGGTTGGATGGCGTGCTACATGTACAATACATGTACAACTGTATTTAGCTTGATCAGTGAATGTGATGCCTAATGGTTATATTATCATTATTATCATTTTTATTACTATAATTACTGTTAGTTTTATTATTATTATCATCATTATCATCATTTATCTGTAATTAAATGATGCAGACAGAACACAGAATACAGTGAATGATCCTGCATTTCTTGTCATAAGATTAATAATATGTCAAATTAAGGTTCAGACTTCAGTAGGGAGTTAACATAATATAGTCTGTATTTAAATGAATATTGGAATGGAAACGACATTAAAACAATGAAATCTTCTCTTTTAGTTCTACTGTACATTTACATGTATGCCAGCATATGTATTAGGATGATATGTAAAACAGTTGCCATGAGAACTGCATCTTCCACATCAATAACCATTTTGAATATTGGTTAAGAATAAGAATGGCAAGCCCCAACGCTAAAGCCACCATCATCCCATCTTACTCTACCTGGAAACATTTGCATCAAGCCCTTCCTCTTCCTCCCCATTCACGCTAAGGCGTCAGACAAGGCATTATTCACGATAGAAAGAGAGGATTTGCATCCAAAATAGGAGAACTAGTAGCTAGGCAATAAGGTACATGTAGGTACTAGGTACTGCCCTGGAATTGACCTCTGCCGCTCACAGTAGCTGTGATATAGTTTGCAGGCGTACACCCTTGTCTGTCATTGTGCATAACAGTGTCTGTACTGTGAGACTAAGCTGACAGCATACTGCATAGGCTCTGTAC
Source organism: Strongylocentrotus droebachiensis (assembly GCA_035222895.1). Lineage (NCBI taxonomy): Eukaryota > Metazoa > Echinodermata > Echinoidea > Camarodonta > Strongylocentrotidae > Strongylocentrotus > Strongylocentrotus droebachiensis. The sequence continues at coordinate 7,200 of JAVYIG010010360.1, forward strand.
TTTAGCTCCTCCGGACACAGCTAGAGACTGACAGAGCTAGGCTGTGCTCAAGGCGTTGGGAAATGTGGTAAAGTGTCAAATTAGAGTCTGTTTCTGCAGACTAAGGAGTAGAGGGATAGGTGAATACACTGTATTGCACTCCATCCCAAATCACACCCCCAACAGCAAGTTACTTCAGCTAGACAGAGAGGTGAGGCAGTCTCAAGTGCAATCCGGTTCATGTATTGCTTGTTTTCCCTGGTAAGCAGCTTTATTATTATAACCATTCTGTATAGCGCAATTCACATTATGATATTTACATGTACATGTACATAACGGTATGTACTACATGTACATGTAGATATTCATCTCTAAATTAAATAAATAAATTCTCTATAAATTCTCTATAAATTCTCTATGCACTTCCAAAGGACTTTGGATATTATTCACCTGGCTCTAGCTCCAGCAACTGTAGTGCTCAGTGCATTCAAGCAAGATTCAAGGAATGAATCCTACCAGGTACCAGCTTACAACACCTGCGTCGAGTGTGGCAAATGTAGATTAATGTCTTGCCAAAGGAAATTTGTGATGCGGTGGGATTCGAACCCAGTACCTTGTGCTTAAGTCCAGAGCCTGATCCACTAGCCACAACATATCTACTTTCTTTGTCTCTTACGTAAACAAGCGTATACATGTAAATACGTTTATGTTCTATTAATGCTGTACATATTAATGCTGTTCTATTAATGATGTACATGTACATGTACATGTACAATATACATGAAGTATACATGAAGGCTACATGAATGATGTACATGTATGGATAAGTTGTTTGCTGGGAGCCAGAAGAGCATTACTGGCTCTAAGATTACTAAGACTACGTGTGCCATCAGACATCAGTTCCATTCCCCTTTTCTGGCATTCAGGGTGCAGTTTCTCGAAACCGTCATTAGTCTAACATCTCAGACATCCCATTGAAACATGTTTTATAGAATTAACACACGTTTCTATGGGATGTCCACAAACTTAGATTTACATGTATGACAGTTTTGTGAAACTGGCTCCAGCGAACCAACTATTCATTGTATTGTCACACTTTGCTGCACTTGCGAACAAATGATAGAATACACATTACAACTACATGTACAGTACATGTGGGTATAAATATAATAAATAAATGATATGAATTTTACAACCATTTGAGGCTTCTGAAATTTTGTAATTTATAAATGCACAGATGATAAATTAATGTGCACTCAAATACAGTATAGGTAAATACAACAAAAACATAATCATAAATTGTCATGCTTTACAAACTCCCTGCACATGATGAAGTGATGTACACTATACACTATGAGCCTGCTTTGATAAGAAATTATATTACCGGTATACAAATATACACTGTCTTGAGAGGTTCTGGTTAAAACTATGCGCAAGAGGTGACTCCAATAGTACTATTTGCTGAGGGGCGCAGCCCTGAAGCAAATGGTACTTTTGGAGTCACCGAGGCCCATAGTTTAAACCAGTACCTCGAATAGAAGGCATGTTATAGTTGTTTTATATCCTGCATTAAAAATTTATTTTGTAAAAAATAAAAATATAACATTTTTGGGGAAAAAAATAAATTAGAAGAAAAAAAATGTCAATTTCTATCTAAAAAGATTAAAAATATTTTGTTTTCATTAAAGGTACTACAATGTATGTCCCATTTGCAGGCCAAAAAAATGAAAAAGTTAAATTCCAACTGCATTTGAGAGATAATACTAATTTAGAACTTCCCTAAAAAAGGTGGGGCTTGAAAATGTCTTCAAGTGGGAAAATAATGACTATTAGTTGTCAAATCGACTTTAGGGCTATAGAGCCCAAAAGTAATAGTCTTGATTTTCAGACAATTGTACCGAATGGTCATACGTTTATGCTGCGCAAAGATTCAATCAGTTTAATCTTGGCCATCACAAGAAGTGGGTTATTGATGTAGACAAATGCTCATTTACCCTTTACAACTCTTTTCATGTATGTTATTACCAAAGAAGAAAAAAAGCCAATCAGTCACTCAATAGTGTCTGACAGTGAAGTCTAGCAAGTAAACGGGTTTCCTTGCATAATTTGAATATGAGGACACTGCTAACGTTTAAATTTCACAGATAGGACATACATGTACATGACATATTCATAATTCCTGCAAAGTTTTACAGCATTTGAGGTTGGCTGCAAAAGGGACATAGTACCTTTAAATAAAGATTTGAAGGAAAAAAAAAAAAATCACTTTTTTTTTCTTCAACTCCCAAATAGTACTCTCATATAGTACTTTCTAAAAATAGTTCAAATATTTCTGGTCATGTGACGAGCTCTCAACCAATCAAAGGCCAACAAATTTTTGATGCAGGATATATAAGAAATTATATAGTCTGATAAAGAAAATTACTTTGTTGTCTTTGAGAGATTTTAGGGATTTGCTATATGAAACAAGCATGATTTCATTCCAGCTAGCTTCTTAGTGTTGTTGTCGATGATAGTGCGGAACTGAACAAACAACAAACACATTTGGACGTTCTCTCTCTCTCACTCTCTCTCTTTCTCCTCAAATCCTCAGAATGTGCATGCACACATTGTACTCGTATGTGTAAAATCAACCTTGACTAATGTAAATCACATTGCACATCTCTGAAAGAACAGCACATGCAGACCCTCTTGATCGTTCTATTGTACTCTGTCATTTGTCTGTAATCACGGATGAATAAATCCAATTACCAGAAGCATAAGACCGACAAACTCAACACGAAGCTCTACGTCTCAGTCAAACATAGATCTATGAAGTACAATGTATGAAAATGAATTACTGTAATGCAAGTAGTCTGAAGTATCACCCTTTTGTATTTATATTTGATAGATTAAACAGATATAAAAGTCTGCTTAATTACTTACAGGTCAATCTAAAATTGTAATAAGTTTAATATTTGTGTGAAAGAATAATACAAAAAACAAAAATGGTAATTTTTTTAAACATACATGTATGATATGTGTAGTGATCATGGATGAATTAATCCAATTACTACAAGCATAGAACTGGAAAGCCTGACACATTACATGTAGCTGCATTTACACTGCAAACAAAAATCATCAATTTTTCTAACATTCCGGCGTTATGCTGGTAGTTGCTAGCAAACACGACAAAAAACAGAAATAAAAGTATCCACCTCTGGCAAGTTTTTTTTTTTTTAACATTGGCACAAATTTCACAGAATTTTGCAGTGTAAATGCCTGCTCTCGAAAAATCAGTAAAACGATCCTGGATTTTAGTCACGTGACTCTCCAAGCGTCCGTGTGATCGCATGCAAAAAAAAAAATTTAGAATAATTTTTATGGGTTTTTCCAGTATACCGGTAGTGTAAATTGCAGCTCCCAAAAAGTGAGTGATGATACTTCAAAATGGTAACAGGGCTGTGTAAATGGGCCTATTTGTAGTGATCATGGATGAATTAATCCAATTACTACAAGCATAGAACCGAAAAGCCTGACATGGTGATCTCTGTCTCAGTCATAAATGTTTGACGTACTGTATGAATTAATTTAGATTAACATGTAGTCTGTACTCATCCCTGTAAATTTTTGACAGAAATACAAAATCTTAAAGAAAACAATGCTAAATACAGAGCTGCCAACTAGTACGGATTTCCCGTAATTGGTACGGAAATTAACGACCATTACGGAATGTTGTTTAAAATTACGGATTTAATTTTTTTTTTTTTTTTTTTTTTTTTTTTTTTTTATATATTTTTTTTTTCCCCCCATTTTTCCTGGAAGACTGTGTTGTGATGATATGAAACTCATTATTTAACAACTTTGTGTGAGTAAAATCACCAAAAATTTCAGATAATCATGTGTCTGTGCAATGTTGGCGTGCCGTTTTTATTAGAGTCATAGCGCCGCATAGAAAATTACTGATTTATACCCAAAATTACTGATTTTGAGCCTTGTGATTACTGATTTTCTGTTCTGGAGGTTGGCAGCTCTGTAAATACACAGTTTAGAATTGTGACATTCATGAAATTGTCAAAAATCTGGAGATAATTAATTAGTAATTGTGTCTTATCCTATATGCATAGAAACACACAATGAATGTATAGGCCTTCATTTTCAACATTTTGTAATTATGTTTTTCCTCATGACCTCACCTAATAATAAATAACAAATAATAACAATAATAACAATATTCAAATAATATTGTCACAAATAATAACAATATTTAAACAGTATTCAAACCAGTCAAAATATTTGAGTCATGGAAGGAAAAAAATTCCCAAATTGTATGTGATAAAGTCATTTTTTCTTCAAAAGTGTAAGAAAAAGTTTTTTATTGAGGGGGAAAAATCATTTTGTCAATGAAACATGAACATGTATTCTTTAATATCAGACCCAGTTCTGCTACAATGTACAATTGTACATGTACTGTAGGAAGTTTGTGTCAAATGTTAATTTGAATATTCAGGGGGGCGTTTCACAAAACTTGTCATCAGTGACAAATGAAAGTTTGTGTTACAAGCTACTGAAATCATTGCCTCTGATTGGTTATCAACAGATTTGTCAGTGATTTTTTGTCAATTTTCATTGAAAAAGAAGTTAGTGAAACAGGTCCCAGGTCTTGATCCAAGCAGACTAGCAACATTGAGCAGTTAATTCCTCACATGCCTAATTGGCGTTGAAGCGTAACTCAATGCATGTACAGCTTTGGTGCATTTCTGCGGTAGGGCTCATCAGCAAATTGAAACGATCGATAGCCGGAAATAATTAAATGTAAGAAGAACAGAGGGAGGGGGGTTGCAAATGAGATAATTGATTTGTAGTTTTTGTTACCTTACACGACATGTACATGACTTTACATCTACATGTACAGTACATGTGGTGCATACACATGTACATGTACCTGCTGCCACTAATAGTTTATTGTATTTGTATTGTATTTATTAAACTTCATTGATGTACTGTACATCAATATTCTGTTTATAAACATATAAATAAATTTACAATGCAATCTAACAAATCATTCTGTTTGGAAACATATCATATAAATCAATTTACAATAGTGGATACTCTGTTTTCCCTTTTTTTCTCGATAATGTATTGTTGCCGATCCCAAGTTTCCTGTTAGGAATTCAATTTCAATTCAATTTCAATTCAATTATTTATGTTTCCAACAAAACATTACAAATCAATTATAAACATTTACAACAAATGCAGAAATACATAATGGAAACAGAGGGGTTCACTAAGAAGCAATGCTTGTACAAGTGTGAACACCTCAAATGAAACACACAATCACAATAATGTTTACTGACTGAACAAGCCAGAAAGCATGTACATTCCAACATCATATACATGTAGGTGTGGCTCAGCGATGCTGCCTGAATTGTATCCAGCATGGGATATCAGAACATAATTTTTTTTCTATGATTCATTTTAATCCTCGATCAATTATTTGTTTATAATTAATCAATTATTTAAAGCATGATAGCCAAAAAGAGGTATAGCCTCCTGTAAAAAGTTGGTAGGTGAGTGGTGAATGAAAGGTAAAGACTCAAAAAATGAAATGGAAGCTCTTATTACCAATCATGTGACAGAATATGTTTTGACTATTACGTGATCATACAAATCTTGCTGAGAAACCGCCTACTAATTGATATATTTGGTAAATCATTATATCAATTTGGACTTGATAGATATCGCGCATGTGTCGCACACGTGTCGCGTAGTCCCATATACATCTTTCTGTGTACAGTGCCTGTAACTTTACCAAGACTGGGCCAAATTTTTTATCATTTTGATGATTCCAGAACCTTGCAGTAGCCTACACATGTTAGATCATCAACCTTTTCTGATCGATTCCACAACGTTTCTTTCTCAATGCAATCACATGACCATAACTGGTCTTTAGCTTAAATTTCATCTCCTAAAAGGAGTTGAGTCGGCATGTACATGTACACTGTACATGTATGTAGGATATTTTGGCTCACATATGATGATTCCAGAACCTTGCAGTAGCCTACACATGTTAGATCATCAACCTTTTCTGATCGATTCCACAACGTTTCTTTCTCAATGCAATCACATGACCATAACTGGTCTTTAGCTTAAATTTCATCTCCTAAAAGGAGTTGAGTCGGCATGTACATGTACACTGTACATGTATGTAGGATATTTTGGCTCACATACCCTTGATACAGTAGTAAAGATAGTGCTCTGTGAGACAAATTGAAGTAGGATTGAAATTTGTCAGCATTCCCAGAATAGCTGAATGGTGTAAATTACATTATGCCTCAGACAAAACTCAGACTTTTGACCTCTGCCCATACATGTACATGTGTGAAAGAAATAACTGTTTCCACAATTCTTACTTCTGTATTTCATGGAGTATTTAAAAGAAAAATAACACAGTACTTTATAGAGGTGTTGTGGTCCAATGGATATTAGTGTCTAGACTCTGAACCACAAGGTATGGGGTTCGAATCCCTGTCACAGTGCTAATGTCCTTTTGAAAGACATTATTCTACAATTGCCACACTCCACCCAGGTGAGGTAAATGGGTATTTGGCAGGAATGAATTCCTTAAAATGCTCCAGCACTGTAATGCTGGCCATGCTTGAGCTCTAGTACATGTACATGTAGGTAATAATAACAATGAAGCGCAAGGTGCAGCAATGTGCCATACTTGAGCGCTATACAGCACTTCACTGCTATTTATTCTGTTGCAGAGCTTCAGCGCTCATCTTCTGTTAGCATTTTGTTGTCATCGTTTCTTTTGTGTGTGCACTGAGAAGATCATGAAAAATAACTGTAAATCCTGTTAAATTGTTAATCCATTTGCAGGAAGCTTTTACTCAACTTTGTGTTAATCATAAACATTCTGGGAAGTTTCCTGCAGTGAAATAATTTAATCACTAGTAATCACATCACTGAATTTTTGCAGCTCCCAAAAACTTCATGTTGCAAATTTTTTTTAGGCCCCCTGTACATGTACATGTACATGTATCCCTTGAAAATATTTCCTGTATAGTAATTATACATATAATAGAAATTGCCAATTGTTCTTATTAAATTATGCATCAGAATTTGATATTGTGTTCATCTGTACAATGTAGCTAACACATAGCAGAAAGAGATATTGAGAACTTTCTTAAAGTTGAGATAAATCATTGCAGATCTCTCACGTTTTGGAAAGAGAAACAGAGTTTGTTATGACAGACAATACAGACCATCTTTGGGTGATTGATCGGGTGGTAATCAGATTCTGTCTTGAGTACCACTCTGTGGCTTCTGGGCCTGTCAGAGAAACTATTATATATCATGGATGGACGCTAAGTAAGGTAAGATATTGAAACAAAGTAGAACTTAAGCTTTACAAGTGTATCTACTATCTACATGTAGTGTAAATCAATGCAAAGATTACACTAGATACCGGTAGGCAAATTGTAAATACATGTAGAGGGTGAAAAGAAAGGAAGGAAGAAGGGGGGAGGGGAAGGAGGAGGGAGAGAAGGAAGGGAAGGAAGAAAGGAAGGAGGGAGGAGGGAAGGAGGGAGGGAGGGAGGGAGGGAAGTAAGGAAGGGGGAGGAGGGAGGGAGGGGCAGGGAAGGAGAAGCAGGGAAGGAGGAGCAGAGAAGGAGGGAGGACAGGAGGAAGGACACGATGGAGGGAAGGAGGAAGGGAGGCAGATAGGGGGAGGGAAGGAAGTAGGGAGTGATGCAGGGGGGGGGGGTGGGCTGGAGAGAGATAATCAGATTCTGTATACAGTCTAAAGTGCTACTCCTTGGCTTCTGTACCCGGGATGCTGAGGGCAAAATATAGGAAGAAAAATACATAGGAACAAGAGAGAGAGAGAGAGAGGGTAAGGAGTGGAGGAGAGAGGCCAGTCAGAAGGGAAGGATGGAGATTTCTAAACAGAACCTCTCTGAAGTACATGTACTCTGTGGCTTATGGCTTCTGGGCATGCAGAGAAACTACATACTGTACAAGCAATGCATTAGATGATACAGACAAGAGAAACACTGTACAACTTGGAAGCTGAAGTATTATAACAGGGACAGAAATAAGAGGGAAGGGAAGAGGGATGCCACAAAGAGGAGGAGAAGGATGGAAGGAAGGATGGAGTAGGGATGGAGAAGGAGAAGGGATGGGTAGGGAGGGAAGGAGGGTAGGATACAAAAATGGAGGGAGGGGAGGGAGATAATCAGATTCTCTTTATTTTCTTCTTTGTGGCTTCCGGGTTTGTTGAGATACGTACTATTATACATCATGGATATTGAGGGTCACACATTTGAACAAAGTGGAACTAAAGTGATGTAATACTTCAAGTCCAAATACTTGAATGAAATTTGAAGGCCACACATGATTTCAAGCTTCATGTACATGTAGTACCAAGGAAGGTATTCAACTTTATATAAATAACTGAAATTTGGTTCTCTCTATTTAGACGGGTTCATTGGGGAGGTTTGTCATTGCCATGGTAACCGACATAAGCAGACCACAGGAGGGATCAGACATGTCATGTAGTCTTCACTCACTTTCACAGGGAGATGTACTTTCCTTCATCCCTTGATGATGGATATGAAGGCTACTTTGGAATGCTAGTAAGAATGCCCAAAGCGATCATGATTCTTTGAATATCTGAGGGAAAAGTGAACTAATTTTTTTTAAATAAATAATTGTTTTAAAGCATGGACCTTACACCTGTACAATACAGTTTTACAGTTAAAATGTGCTGGAGGGTGGGGGGATGGGCACCAAAAAGGTTTCATTGAATAGCTTCTCCACTCACATGCATGTATTTTAAGTTTTCAAATGGGGGGGGGGGGGGGTTAGGAATTGCATTATAATGGTACCTTAATAAACCTCGAGCTGCTGTGATTATGCAGTTAATATTTCTGATCTGCCATTTATTACTATCAGAAGTCATCATGACACCACATTCCTTCAATTTACGAACCTTTGATACATTATGCATGTATGATGACATCGCCAGACAACATTAAAGAGAATCTGCTTGCTTGCCAGGTGCCTTGTCTGTTCCAGCTCCAAGGCTTTCCATCTACTACATGTATCTCTAGTTCCTTCCTTGTAATGTGATGTTACTTCTGTTACCAGTCGGCCCAATGAATTTATCCATGTATTTTGATTTGCTGTCTCCTTCCCTCAATATTTCTTATTCAAGAGTATAAGGGAGATGGGAGTCAGTTTCCATGTGCAGTACAGTAGGTTATAATAAGATGACACCAATCATGATTTAAAAAATCTTGCAAACAGCAAACCTGTGGTTCCATCAACAAATACCCCCTAGTCTCTCGGAGATTTTCGGCTGAGGCTTTTCCATATCATATGGGGCGATCGGTGGAAATACAGAGCATTACATATGTACTTGTTGGGCCTGTTAGTCATAAAACTAAAGGCTAATTTAGTAATTCTGGTGATTGATAACACGAGTTATCAGGTAAACACTTGAATGGTGTCAAATTCCCCATGAGAGCCCACTCCTAAATGTATGCACCTTTAAATTTACATAAATACATATACACTTGCTTTGTAGTTCCTTTAATTTTGTTTCTGCATCTTGTCTCGTCATTGCTGATGTCGGCTTACTGTGCGGCCATGCTGAGATGTCATTTTAAGATGGAACGCATGCCTGCATGTTCTATGCATTAGCAACGTCATGTAAATAGGAAAACGTATGTGAGTTGGATAATGATGCTTAGTTGGTTGTCATTGAGCGGGCAATGGATTGAGATGCTGGATGATAGAGAGAACGGAAAACATAAATGGATGTATCTGTATGCAATCTACATTCAAATGTTGCTACATGTACATGTTTGGTTGGTAATGTACATGTTTTGGTTGGTAATGTACATGTTTGGGTTGGTAATGTACATGTTTTGGTTGGTAATGTACATGTTTTGGTTGGTAATGTACATGTTTTGGTTGGTAATGTACATGTTTTGGTTGGTAATGTACATGTTTATGGGAAATTGGGAATGCATGTGCAGCTGTAGATTTCATGCAATAAAGAATCATTGTGCTGAATAAATTAGCATGCCATCAGGCCTTTTTGTGGCCACCTTAGCCCCTTATCTCAGTGTGAATTTCCTCTTTGGAATATGCTTGAAAGAAGTTGCTATGGTTACTACGAGCATCAAGAGGCTTTTCAAGTTGTGAGTTTGAGGCTAGACTATAGTGGTTGGATGGGAATCGATTTCCATATTTTTTTGCCCGACTGCACATGAGGTGGTCGATAGCGAAAGATTTATTCCAAACCCATACACTAGTGGGACTACGGTATGAAAGAAATAAAGTGATGGAAACCGATCAAGGCAGCGTTTCAAGTAGTACTTTCAAGAAACCTTCATAACTACAAGTTTACTGACAATTACCAATTGAAATGCATTGAATGCTTTTAATAGCGCCTTATCATGTTGGCTCAGCTACAGCCTGGGTGATAATGTGATACTTTGTATTAACTTATTATTAAGGGCAGTAGAGAATGTATTCATATAGTAGCTGCGCTATATAAAGTACAGAAGTTCTTACATGTACACGTATCCTCACAAGCATGCATATCGAATAGAGAAAAGAAAGAGGACTACCGGTACTCGGAAAGTGCTGAGCTTTGTGAAAACCAGAAGTCAATGGAAATTTGATGTTTATCATTGCCTGAGTGACAATGGGGGCTAGGGTTCAAGTTGTATGAACTTTTTTCTTCTGGTTGAGCAGAAGAATACATCGTGTCACTCACATTGTGCCCACCACGTGAGGTGTAAAGTGAAAAAGATTTACCGCGACCATATTAGGTTACACTTTCCCACATTGGCTAGAGTGTGAGAGAAAGCCGAGGATTTGGGACAGAGGGAGATTCTAGAGAGAGAGAGAGAGAGAGAGAGAGAGATCAGGTGAGAAGTATTATTGTAGGTATGTACATTTCATGTTTGTTTCCGCCCAAGAGAGAGTCAGAAGAGTTGAGAGGGAGAAGAGATGAGGAAGGATGAGGGGGGATGAGGGAGAGAGAGAGATTGAGGGTGAGATGGAGAAATGGAGAGGAAGAGAGAGAGAGAGAGAGAGAGAGAGAGAGAGATAGAGCGATAGAGGGGTGAGATTGCGAAAGGGAGGGAAGGAAAAAAAAAATATTCCTGAAATGCTTGGAAGTGTAAGCCCTAATAAAGAATTGAAGCACAGTTTGCCTCTATAACAATAGTTAATACCTTACTCCACTGCATGAAATTTTAAATGCAATGAAACTTTAAAGCAAAAACTAGCGGAAACAATATTAAATGTCATCGTTTCCTTCTCATATTCTGTAATGAATATGTTAACCTTTTCTTTTTTCCACCAACTGAATTCTAGGCGCAATACCTTCAGTCTTTTGCAGTATGAGCTTTCCTTTTTAGTACTTTTCTTGAAAATGTTTTTCTTGAATTGAATGTTTATATCTTGTTTCATTACCATTTTGGTGTATTACACGTCGTCTACGTTATACTTGAGAAAAAAAGAAATCACATACAAATAAGTCATGTATACATTATGTACATGCTCAGATCAAATAAACTTATTTTCATGAGTGATGAAAGAAATATAGCAACTGACCCAACTCTGAATTTGTATGAGTTACACAAGTGTTTGCCTCCCCCCCCCCCCCACTGTAAAATCACTGTCATTTATAATTTGTGAAAGTTGCATGTCATGATAGCTTTATAGTGCATTGTACATTCATGTACATGTAGACCTTGGAAGCAGTTATTAAAAAGACATTATGAGGTAGGTACTTATACTTCCTATTTCACAATTGATTTCTTCATTTGTATGAAATGAAACTGATATCATTTTCCTTGAAGTGTATCGACAATTATAAACCAATACGGTCTTTATCATTTGAACAAGTTTGTATAGACTTGAGTTACTTACCAAAAACTAGTACTACAATGAACTTCTTATTGTCTATGTCACCTCTTATGATTTTACATAGAGTTAAAGCTAATCCTTCGGTAGATTGGTTGTTTCAACCTGTGAAATCAAAACAAATGCACACAAACTTACTGGGCATGATCTTCGATAAAAACTACAGCTCCCATAATTTGCACTACCCAGATTTCCTTATCTTTCTACAGTATGCTCATTCCTCAGCCACTATACATTTTCTACCAAAATTGTTTGGCACATATCTCTTATTTGTAATCTTGAACATTCAGTGTAAGTTTTGTTGGATTCTGTGAGAATTTATTTTCTATTTTTTTTACCAGAACTCAAGTTTATCTTTAACACTTTTCTGGCTCCAAAATTGATCACATCATTCATCAAAGTACTAGACAATAAGCTGGCAATTAAGGCTATTATTTTGACATAGTATGATAAATCCTATTGAAGTAGGAGAGAAATGCTGACACAAAGCATCTTTCATCCCTCTTTTAATGAGGCTCTAGATAAAGACTAATAGCCTGTTGATGGAAAAATAGGAATCTTATTTGAAAAGATAGATAATAATGGTATGGATATTAAAGGTACTATGTCCCTCGTGCAGCCAACCTCAAATGCTGTAGAACTTTGCACGAAATATGAATATGTCATGTATGTCCTATCTGTGAAATTTAAACGTTAGCAGTGTCCTCATATTCAAATTATGCAAGGAAACCCGTTTACTTGCTAGACTTCACTGTCAGACACTATTAAGTGACTGACTGGCTTTTTTTTCTTCTTTGGTAATAACATACATGAAAAGAGTTGTAAAGGGAACATGAGCATTTGTCTACATCAATAACCCACTTCTTGTGATAGCCAAGATTAAACTGATTGAATCTTTGCGCAGCATAAAACGTATGACCATTCGGTACAATTGTCTGAAAATCAAGACTATTACTTTTGGGCTCTATAGCCCTAAAGTCGATTTGACAACTAATAGTTGTTATTTTCCCACTTGAAGACATTTTCAAGCCCCACCTTTTTTAGGGAAGTTCTAAATTAGTATTATCTTTCAAATGCAGTTGGAATTTAACTTTTTCATTTTTTGGCCTGCAAATGGGACATAGTACCTTTAATGTATGGCAAAAAGGAAATCACGATTAATAAAGGTACTGCAATACTGTAAAACTCTTCGACCCATGAATTATTAAACAATTCTAGTTGAGATTGACTCAATCTATCAACAAAATACCTGCCCACCTACATGTAGCCATTTAAACAAACAATATAGATGTGAATAACATTTCAGGAATGGATTCCATGGACTTATTTGGTAGAGAAAAGTTTTTCATTCTCCACAAGGAGGAGCAGACAGCCGTCTATGATCAATGTCTGGGGCACAAATCTCTCATCAACAAACTTTATCCCACCATCTTTGTCTCCCTTCTCACTCCCCCCCCCCCCCCCCCCCTTTCCCTCTCACTCTCTCCTTTGCTCTCTCTCTCTCTCTCTCTTTCCTTTGCTCTCTCTTTCCTTTGCTCTCTCTCTCTCTCTCTCTTTCTTTCACAACATCTCCTGTGTTCGTTACACACACTCTCTCTCTCTCTCCCTCCCTCCCTCCCTCCCTCCCTCTCTCTCTCTGTATTTCTTTTCATGACTTCTCCTGTCTTCGTTACACTCTCTCTTTCTGTCATTGCTCATCTTTCTTGTTGTACATGTATGTCACTTTGCCCCCCTCTCTCTCTCTTCCCCCCTCTCTCCCTCTCATTTCTTCTCTCCCTTTCTCTCCCTTTCTCTCCCCCTCCTGTCTTTCTTATGCTTTCTCTTCCTGGAAACTGCAACTCTTGTTTTCCTATACATTATTGTTATTTTCTTTTTTTAAAGATAGTAAATGATGGAAAAGAGGAAGAACCGTTGTGCATAAAAACAAAGGAGAATTTTATCTACACCTATTTCATCATTTTAATGTTCCATATTATATTGTACAGTTGTTCATGAATAAACCAGATGTGCATGTACACTTTAGACTTGTTAGCAAACAAACTTGTAAAAATCACCTTCCTTTGCCTTCTCTAAATTGCGAAGAAAATTGTATTGGGATTCTGAATGATATTCTGATTAAAAAAAAAAAAAAAAGGTCTTGAAGTAGGACTGGGAATGAAGCCATTCTTGCAGTCCCCATGGCTGAGGATGATTTTCTTTGGAAGATTCCTTCTTGCTCGTAAATTTGTCGGCCTTAAACGCGATAGCCGTCACCATCAATCATCGACCGCAGGAAGATTGGCTAAGTCCCTGGAAATTAAGAACGAGTCTAATAAGCTACTCTACACCACAGTCATTCAGTACTGAGAGAGGGACAGTGATTGCAAGTTTAAAGAGAAGGTTGGGTTCTGGGAAGAGGTGAAAAATAAATTGCGAGTGTTATTATTGTTATTATGCAAGTGTGGAAGAACATCAGATAAAAGAATGTTCCCTTCAAATGCCTTAATTCTAAATGCCTTGTTCTAAATATGGCACGTAACAGCATAAATATCGGGACAGATTTTTATGCCACAATGTAGTGTAGTCCCATATATATGTCCATCTTTCTGTGTACAGTGCTTTTAACTTTGCCAAGACTGGGCCAAATTTCTAATCATTTTGATGATTCCAGAACCTTGTAAATTTAGTTGCTATTAAATTGTACATGTGCCTCATAACTGGATACTTATTAAGATTTAATACAAAAATGAGGTTATGAGCTGAGAAATATTATAGAAGCAGCCATCTTTAAAGATTCCTTGTTTAAAAAGGCATTAATCTTAAACACGCACAAAACAAACATGTATTTTTTAGAACAGATACGACAATGAAATGAAATAGCTGTGATGAACAATCAAGTTACATCCATAACTGTTGTACATTACATCAGAGCTTTATGCGCTGATACATATTTGTTTTTAAACATCACGTTTGAAATGATCTACTTTTAATTTGCAATTAGTTGACAAGTACACCCAGATGACAGTTCGGTTCTTCCTCCATGGCATTAAATCTGTTAGAACCCCATTTGTCTAGTAACAGTTGTATCCTGGATGGCCTTCCCTCTTGAACTATAATGCTTTCATATCTTACACTGATGGGAATGGGACCGACCAAACGTAAACAATAAATCTTTTTAGAGGAAGCTCATCATGAAATATGTGAGTTCAATGGGTTTGATAAAGATTTATAAATAGAATGTGAGTCAGAAAGGTTTATAGTTGTGGTAGCTTTAGGAAGAAACAAATGTAGTCAGGTTGGAAGATGATGGAATTGCTTTTATCATGTGAAGTGTGTATGGCAGCTATGAGATAATGATGAGAGAGAGAGAGAAGGAGAAGAAAAACAAGTAGAAGTAGAAGAACAAAGAAAGAAAGAGAACAATGGAAGAAAGTTGATTATATGGAGAGAAAAGAGAGAGGAGGAGGAGGAGGAGGAGGAGGAGGAGGAGGAGGAGGAGGAGGAGGAGGAGGAGGAGGAGGAGGAGGAGGAGGAGGAGGAGGAGGAGGAGGAGGAGGAGGAGGAGGAGGAGGAGGAGGAGGAGGAGGAGGAGGAGGAGGAGGAGGAGGAGGAGGAGGAGGAAGGAGGGGGGGGGGGGGTGGTGTAATAATCAAGAAAAGAAACATATGTTTGTGGAAGTCAAAGAGGTCCCTTTACCATTCTTTATTGATGCAGAGAATGTTTTCATATCTTGTGCTGATAAGACTGGTGTATGTACACATCTCTCATGCCATTAAGACTAGAAGGCAATCCAATCAGCGAGAGGTCAAGGGTGACTTATGAAAGCAACACTAAACTAGAAATGCAATCGTGTCACAACGATGTGCGTGCAATGACGCCGTGTTTCTACGTGTCGAACGAAAGAGCTTCTCTCGGACTATCCAGAGCAATTTGTACGAAGTCTTTAGCTTCTGTAATATTGGAGACGGGTAGGGCGAAAGAAAGGCCTCAATAGTGACCTTGATGGGATGGTAGTGACTATGCCTACGATGTTTGAAAGAAATTGGGATAGGGGAAAGAACCTAGAAAGGGCTCGCAAGCACTGCGTGCAAAAACAAATGGGATTAGTTGCATGTTCGTCATTGCAATCAAGATCGTTCTAGGGGTCAAAAGCGTGAACCCGATTTGCCCCATAGACAATGCGTGTAATGCATGGGCGGAAAACGTACAGGATCTGTATTATGACCGGAGTTAAATTGTTTTTTCTCTCTCTCTTTATGTCTCTTTATGGGCCGTATATGGTATCATTGGAAAGAGAATTTCATGGTCGTTATTGTAAACTACTCTCTTTTTTTCTATGATAATCCTATCGAAACATGTGATGAAAATAGATTTAAAGGACAAAATGGCGTCTTAAATGGCCCCCTTGACCAATTTCAAAAATCAGGCCACGAGGTGCCCTGCGTATTGCATCTCGGAATGTCATTGCAAATTTTCAAGGAAAAAAAAGGATGTTTAGGGGGCGAAAAGTAGTCTGAAAAAATGACGTCATGGCCGATAAGTGTTATAATCGGGCGGAATTCGTATAATGACCCTTGTTCAAATGCGATTTACTCACGATTTTCTGTGTAAACATATACCATACTTGGTATCATTCATAAGGGCACTTCATTGCGGTCAGTTTGACACCATTGTCATCTGCACACAATGTACTGCACGCATTAAAGGCGCTATTACGTAATGCATAGCAAATTCATCATTTTTAGCGATAACTTTGCGCTGACGTTATTAAAAATTACCAAATTTGGCAGACAGTTGTCACGTTCATGGATACATGTGTCTGGCAAGTTTCAACGACGTAGGTATAAAGATCGTCATTTTAGAGCAAGTTGAAGTTATTTCGGAATTTTCTTGAAAATGGCGAATTTGGAGGGCAATTTTCGCAAATTTGGTCAGTGATAGGGTATACAATTTTGTATATGGCTGGAAAGGGCATATCCTCAAGTATCTAAATCCAAAAAAGGGTACGGGTCTGCCAAGCCATAATGGAGATACGGCCACTGAGAGAAAGCCAATTTCCAGAACTTTAGAGGGCGCTATTTATGTTTTGCAAAGCCATTGGAGCGTGAAATTGGGCATGGCTATCAGCAATCATGAGACAAACATACTGTGAGATTTTAATACAAAACGGACATTATATGAGAAAGTTATGGCAGTTTTAGATTATTTAGGGGTCCATTTCTCAAGAATTTTAAAGATTTTTGACGGAGTCGGTTTCAGATTTGAATTTTGAGTACAAAGATGACATTTTGAAGGTCAGGTTATACGTCGCAGATGAAAGAACACCTCTTAGACTATCTAGAGGAATTTGTTAGAAGTTTGTAGGATCTAGGATAGTGGAGATAGGAAGGAAGATAGAAAGGCCTTAAGATGGACCAGAAACGGACAAAATGGCGCATGGACGGTCATGCATGACTGATTTCGAAAATCGAAAAAGTAGGTGACCTTGAAGAGATGTTAGAGACTATGCCTATGAAATTTGAATGGAAAAGGACATGGGGAAAGCACCTAACTAGGAATCACAAGCACTACGTGCAAAACGAATGGGTTTTTTGGACGATAAGGAAAACCAGGAGAATATTAATGGGGCAGAATGTGAACGAAAACAAGGCAATGACGAAGGTCGTCATTGCAACTAGATGGCATGTAGGGCATTTGAGTTGCTCACGGTACTTTACAGCCATGGTTTAGCTAGTCATCGGCTGCCCGCAAGAAGGATGCAAGTGCCACTGACAGCTTTCTTGTAACCAGAGCCCTGTTTCACAAAACTTGTCATCAGTGACAAATGGCAGATTTTGTTATGAGCTCCTGAAATCCTTGCTTCCGATTGGTTATTAGCAGATTTGTCACTCATTTTTGTAATTTGTCATTGAAAAAAGGCTTTGTGAAATGGGTCCCAACAGAGGTCAATTTCAGTCAACACTCCAGAATGTTCCTTATCGAAAGGAGCGTAATTGTGAGCAGTATTGCAGTGAGGATAGGAATTCCAAGCAGTGTATCAATCCCTGTCATGTCTCATTTAATAGAATCTAACCAAAGTGATGTGGAAAGTCTCAACATTTCTTATTTTTAATATGCTTGTGATCAGCATGTGATTGGTTTTGACACTGATTTTTTAATATGAATAAGTAGAGACCTATCCACAGAAACTAAAATTTTAGTTACAAATTCTACAGCAAAATGTTGTTAACCTTTAGAAAAGCTCAGCGTAAAACTGTGTTGACAGTTTTTCTTTGTAAAGCTCAGCACACAATACAAGATTTGACTATGATCCAATTTTGGAAGAATTTGCAATTGAGCATTTGATGTAAACATTAACCATTGTACAATTTGTCAAGTTTTGGATATCTGCATGATTGATTTTGCTGATTGGTTTTCTTACAATCTCATACAATGCAAATACGGTACACATCATATGTGATAATCATAATGTGAATAATCAATGCTAGACTCTAGGCACATATATCAGTCATTGTGCTAATGCCTGGGGCCTGCTTACAGTATAGTTATAATCATAGTGGAATGTAGGCTTGTCATCATTAGCCCAACTTTTCTTCAAAGTAGCCATTTACTCTGATCATGGGGATCAAACCCAATTGCAATTAACTTGGGCTACATGTATGTCTAATTCGCTGTAAGTGTGCAGATATTCATGTGCAGTTGATGAAAAAGTCCACTATTTGGCCAAATATCAGGTTAGTTTTTATGGTGACGATACAAACTTGGTCAATAACTCTAGCGTTTTTGCTCTGAAGCCTGAGCGACATGAATGTTTACATGTACTGTACATGTAATTCCTACAGGGAGTGTACAGGTAATTGCTTGACTTAGCCCGACTGAAACAGGGAGTTTTAACTTGTGACTGTTTTCTAGAGAATCGTTGATTACTCTCATACCTCAATCTCCGGCTGATTTGGGCTAGTGAAAAAGTATCCTATGAGATCGGTGTGTAAGCCTGAAATTACTGAAGCAAACTGAAAGACATAGAGTGTTTGGATTACAACATGGAGGTGTGATGGCTCAGTGGTAGAGCAGGAGTCTCATAACTGGGAGGTTCCTGGTTCGAAACCAAGTCGATGCGCTAGTGCCCTTTTGGTTTACAGGCATTAATCCTCATTAATAAGTCCCTCGGTGAGGACTTAAAGCCGTCAGTCCCCTGGTTGCTTTAATACATGTACTTAGATGCAAATGCATGCTCTCTTAGCAGTCAGGTAAAACGAACCAACCAATAATACAGAAGGAGTACACTGCACATTTCAGAATTAAAACTTAAATATTTCTTTGAAATGTTTGATTTTTCATTTAACTTCATAAAAAGCTATGCATGTAACCTGTGTATTTGTATGATGCTAGTCTTTGGCCGGTGAATACTCACTTTAATAACTATTGGTATAAGTCTGATGGTCATGTTCGAATAGGTATACATGTAGGGCTTGTCGAAACAAGGATCTTCACCCTCAATAGGCCTGTTTTTATCAGGTTGAGTTTGCCAAATAACCTGCTATTTTAACTATCCCGATCAAAAATTAACCAGTGAATTTGCCTCTTCATCAGACTGCGGTAACAATTAGCAGGATATTTGATTGAGAAAATATCCTGAGAAATTTTGGTCTTGTTTCCAAAAATTCCCACTACTTGGGAAATAGCAGGCTAATTTGCGCACGTCCAAGGTAGTTTGTGATGAGCATATCGGTCTGGTGAAGACGCAATTCAAGTTTCGGGATACTATCCCCAGTCTGAAAATAGCAGGTTATAATTGACAAACTCGAGCTGATGAAGACATGTGAGTAATTCTGATCAGTCTAGGTGGAAGTAGTTTGGGATAATGGACACGTGCCCTAAGGGATCAGTCTGAGCCTCTCAGTGAAATTTTAATTGAAGCCATAAATGTCTACCCTACAATATCAAATATTTTACGATGCCAGCCTCATCAGGGGAAAGAGATAGTTTGTTTATCTTATGAGTTATTTATAACGAGAGCATCTTGACTTGGTATATACAAAGATTTATCTGTCACTGATATATTTTGTCATAGTAAAGTTTTAATTGAAAAAATGGCTTATCTTTAGTAAAAGTAGATGTGATGAGACTTGGTAAGCGTAAATAATAAATGGAAGGAGATTGAAGAGAGGCGATAGAGTCCTGGGTTTGTAACAAAGTCAGGATTCTACCAGTAATTCTTAAAGGTAAAGACCAGTATTGGCAACGCCCCAATTTCAAAAAATGAAATGGAAGCTCTCATTACCAATCATGTGAAAGAATATGTTTTGACTAATACATGATGATAAAAAATTTGCCGGGAAACCGCCTACTAATTCATATATTTGGTAAATTTATTTCTCTCATGGTCTGGTGAGAGAGATAGGGTAGTCCCATATACATCTTTCTGTGTATAGTGCTTGTAACTTTACGAAGAATGAGCCAAATTTCTTATCATTTTGATGATTCCAGAACCTTGCAGATGCTAGATGCTAGATGATCGACCTTTTCTGATCGATTCCACAACGTTTCTTTCACAATGCAATCGCATGACCATTACTGGTCTTTACCTTTAATCATCTCAGGGCGAACTGCAGTTATAACAGTATGTGACCTTACCAATTTTTATATCATTTTTTTTTTTACTAAGAAAAGCTTGATTAAAAAAAAAAAACTTGATTAAAAAAAAAAAACTTTCATTGAGGGTTGTGAACTACATGTACAGAGCTACCATGTCATGGAACATATGTTATAAAAATCAATGGAAAGAGACGCTCTCATGTTGCAATATTTCATTATGAAGGAGTGACAAGTTATGATGTGATTGCAAGTTTGATGGTGGAATAAGGATAACATCTCTGCATCCCCCCCCCCCCCCCCCCCCAAAAAAAAAAAAAAAAAAAAAAACAGCTTGTTTTTGTTAAAGCCTTGGTTTATT
Source organism: Strongylocentrotus droebachiensis (assembly GCA_035222895.1). Classification (NCBI taxonomy): domain Eukaryota; kingdom Metazoa; phylum Echinodermata; class Echinoidea; order Camarodonta; family Strongylocentrotidae; genus Strongylocentrotus; species Strongylocentrotus droebachiensis. The sequence continues at coordinate 28,048 of JAVYIG010010360.1, forward strand.
TTACTCGCTTCTAACTTTCATGTAGTCACTTAACCAATCAAATTACTCATATTTTTCAGATGATTTATAAACTCAATCAGTACTAATGGCCTACCAATCCATACAGAGGGAACATCCACATTAGGCTGGAATATTCAGATAAACAGAACAGGCATTAAAGAGAGGACGTGAACGGATCAAGATGGCGTCCAAGGCTGGGGAGAAGATGATGCTGAAGGTCTATCAGCCCAATGGTAGCTTCAACTCGGTCAAATGCATGGAAACTACAGATATAAAGGTAAGTAGTATTATTCTATCTTCTAGTTAAATGTTCTAGTTATAGGTAAATATGCTATAGGTAGAAAGAAGATGATGACGAAGGTCTACCAGTCCAATGGTCAAATGCAGGAAACCACGGATATCAAGGTATCTAGTGTGTGATCTATAGGGTAGTGTATACTTTAATCGTTACACCACTGTAAATACACCACCTATAAAGGTAAATAGTGTTTGCTATTTTTATGTAAATAGAGTATGAAGTTTTTAGGTAAATAATGTACTCTGGTTCAAGATATTACATGTTGTTACACATTTAGAAAGCAAATATTGTTATCTGCAATGGTACATTCGCTGTTAAAGTGATGATTTTCACTTCATATTACAGTTTGGAAACTTTGACAAATTATCATAGGTACAAGAAAAATATGGTCAATGTGCAGCAGGATTGCTCATTTGTATTTTAAAATTGAAAGGCCCAGGGATATGAGTTTGTGATTCTCAGCTGTAAAAAATTATTAAGAAGGCAATAGAGTATCAAGAAATGGATGAGATCTAATGGCATACTTTTGATATAAATCTAATGAGTGAGAACTGGGCAATACAATCCACCCACACCACAACAGCGTCTTGTAAACATGTTGATGCCATAGATTGCTATATTAAATAGAGAAAAGTTAATAGTGAAGCCCTGTGTTATGAACACGGAAATGAGAATTGGGTCATCACAGGTCATTGAGACCGTTTTTAAATTGAAAACATCCTCATCTATTGAAACTGAAGCATGGAAGTAAGGCATCTATGGCTGTGTGTTTGTTCGAGGTTCAACAGATTGGAACCAACTAAAAGAATCTAAAAAAATAAAAATATATTAGTAAATTGTACGTTGCAAATAATGTTTTTTGGTTTACCAAGTCTTTCTTTTTAGCAATAAAAAGCAAGATTACCATTTGAAGGGATGGGGATGATAACTATCTTGCAATCAGGCAATGACATTTGAGGGAAAAGCCATAAAAGGGGAAAAAAGAAGAAGAGTTATGGCATGGAGCGGCTGAAGATGTATAATTGACTCACACGGTCACACGTTCCTCTGACTTCAAACGGAGCGCTAATGTAGTGATTCATAGGCTAAGATGGATAGCTTAGTGCGTTAAGAACTCAATTTCTACTAGATTCTAAACAAATCCAGCCGAGATTGTGGCTGGTATGGCTGTGACGGAGAAGCGCAGCGGTGAAGATGAAGTATTTAAGTGGAATAATGAGATGGCAGGAGGGAAATGAGGGATTGAATGAAAACCAAGAAAGGGCTATAGATTGAAAACTCTGGTGGCACAGGGTGATAAGTGATGGTTAGTTAATGCCTTTCTGACTTTAAAGCAGACTTGTGTTTGTAAGGGAGGGGCCGTGGGGGGGGGGGGTGATGAGTAATATACCCTTCTGTCTCTCAACAGAAGTGGCAATGTATCAAGTGATGGATAATGTCTCACTGGCTCTCATCATGAACACAATTGTGTTTAAAGTCATGATGTACATGTATCATTTGGTTGAAAGTGATCATCTAATCAGGCCTGATAATACCTGATTTACATCGGTTTCCTGATTTTTAAATTTGTTTCCAATTTGTTTCCTCCCGATTTTTCCCTTATTTTCTCTATTCTTCCCTTTTTCCCCCCAATTTTCTTACTCAAAAGGGGGGTATTGTTGTTAGATGCCATTCTCCCCCCCCCCCCCCCGAATCCTCTTTTTTTTTGGTTTTACTTATGGGGGGCGTGGTTAAGGGGATTTTTTTTAAAATATTTTTTTAATGCTCACCCCTTTATATCTAATGCCCTTCTGGCTCTCTGTGGAGCTTTGTTTGTGGGGGCGGTAAGTGACGGGTAATTGATTCTCACAGTGCATGCAAGAAGCACTGAAATGAAATGCTAGATACATGAATCATTCCCTTGCTATGACTAGCTGCCAGCCTCCCATCCCAGACTGACTCAGTCAATGGGGATGTTTCACTTCAATGCTCGATGGTGTAATGGGAGGCAATGAAGAGAAACAGAAGAGAAGGAAAGAAAGAAATAAAGAGAGAGGTGGAAATGAGAGGATTGATGCGAAAGAGCGAGATGGAGTTGAGAAAGGGATGCAGGAGACAGCTTGAAAGGACCCTGATATAGGTTGGACCCCCAAAAAAGAAAAGGAATGAGTGAAAGAAAATTTAGAAGGGGAGTAAACACGTCTTGTGTAAGTAGGCCTACATGCAATAATATCGAAGAATAAGGGATACAGGTCCGGTCAAGAGAGAGCAGGAGAGAGCAAGCAGGAGAGAGAGCAATCCTAGGAAAGATTGTTAAAAGGGGAGTAGGAGGAAGAGACTGAGATAGAGATAGAGAGAGGGGCAGGGGGCAAAGAGTGTGACAGATAAAGACAAAGAAGAAATAACCATACCGGTAAGCTCTTTATTAAAGTGAAAGTAGCGATAAATCCTAACTTGATTAAAAGTCGTGCAAGTCTATCACCCTCCTCATAATGAATGTCGGTATGCATTAAACGCAAGACAAAGGCGATTGAGAGAGAAGGTGAAAACAAGAGGAATGGTTGGATTAAAAGGGTGTAAATAATGAATGATTGATCGCTAACGGGCATGCATAGCGGCTTCCCAGACGGAACGCTAACATGAATCATGGCTTCTTGATGAATTGATGTCTGTGTTTACAAGGTAGTCTCCCGGCAAAGAAGATTCATGGAAAGAGTCTCGCTTGACATGCGCTCTGCTTGCATGAATGCACACAAGTGAGCCAAGAAATCCAGTACTGAACATGATAAAGATATTTTTGTCATTGGTTCACCTTTCATTGCAAAAAAGTCTTAAACTCTTGAAATGCAATGATTATCAATCGAAAGATTATACGTTTTGAATTTTTAATAGATTTTATTTTTGGGAAAGTTACATGAAGTGAGAGAAGGGATGAAGTTGGGAGAAGAGGAAAGTGGAAAGCTGTGCCCAAAATCTTTTTCTTTGATTGACTTCAAGTTCACTATATGGAAATATGTGCAGTTACTAGTACAATGTACATGCAGAGCTGTTGATGTTAATGTTAAATCGAATGCTATTTTGTAATTAATAATAATGATAATACAGTATATTGATCATTCATGAGTGCTAAAGACAAAAAGTATCATAGAACTTTAATTTTACAAAATTAAAGAATGTGAGGAGAAACGTGAAATACATGTAAAGAGACTCATAAAATAGGAATTAAAATCACATTAAGTTACTGAAGTGTATAAGGGGTCATTAAAAGAGGTACATGTATGTTAATTCCTTGATGGAAAGTGGAATATTGTTTCATGTTTTCGAAGCAGCCACTGTAAAACAAGTTTTGTTAGATGAGAGTCTTGATTAGGGAATAAATAGTAAATATTGTAGATGATTTTTGAAGTTTCTTTATTTAAAAATAAAGATGTCTGAGCAAATGGATTTATGTAAAACTATCTTCCAAGCAAGTTCCCTCATGCACACTCAATGAAAATAGTTTTGCCTGAATAATATCTGTATCCTTAAGCATTTGAGAATTTAAGGCACAAGTGCAACCACTTTCTTTGGTTTTTGCTTGGGATGTTGCATAGTGTCTTTAATTGGTGATACCCCTCTGCTTTCACCTGAATGACACTCAATCAGTGATACCAATGGGAATTGAAAGTGTGTGAAAAGAGAGTCATGATGATTACTGGTGACTCACAGAGAGATTCATGGACATGTTTCACTTTTAAATATTTATTTCTGACTCTCGTTTAATGGTCACATGCATGCTGTGCTGCCAAGAAATCTGTCACTTGGTATACAGTATATCCCCAAAAGAGAATCAGAACCATAAATATGTTTGCATTTTCTATTTTAAGAATGCAGTGTTATCTCTCAATATCATCCCTTTCTTCTTCTTCCAGTGATAGGAGATGAAAGCGAAACATGGCTATGAAGTCTCTACTAGTGTTCAGAGTACTTCTGAAAATATAATTATGACATTTTTGAAGTTTGAAAAATAGTGTTCATTTTACAAACATTTCTTAAGTGTTGCAAAAACAAAATGTATTTTGGACAGTGATTGTTCTGATAAATAGTAACAAAACTTAATTTGAAGAAATATTTATTGGTATTAAAAACTGGGAAATATAAAACATTAATGACCTTTTCTCCACATTCTATCCTCTACAGAGTGTTATCCATGCTGTTGTAAGCAAGTTAGCAAGAGGAGAGCGTGCCTTTGAGAGTTCTTTCGCTGTACGGCTTCAGCATACCCTATCAGAGGATTGCCATTGGTTACATCGCGACCTCACTGTAGGTCAGGTCAAGAAAAAATATGAAGCATATCACCCTGCTATTGAATGGAAGTGAGTAATCTCTCTATCTTCACAACTGGGGGGTGTTTCACAAAGATCCTAAGTCGAACTTAACTCTAAGTTGGACTTAACAATTATGGAGAGCCATTTGTAGCCTTAAAATTAAATATTTCCAAAAGCAAAAAATGGAGCATTTTTTACTTTTCATGATCAGTTATTTTGTACATTGCAAACCTTTTGCAAAAATCATGACTCAAGCACCAGAAACTTTGGTGACCTTTAATGTTTGGAAATGATGTGCATTTTTTTTTCCATCTCAGCAATGTTTTTGCTAACTGCAGAAATTCAGTATTGTATTCTGATCCCCTTGCTTGTGATATTCATAAGCAAAATGTGATGAAATAGATTTTCATGGTAAATTGCATTTTTGATATAATACTATTGTATAGGGAATCATCTAAATAATACAAGGGACATGCTATATTTGTTGGAGGAGATTTATTGATTATCATATAAACGTTGGTCTCTGTGAGTGTCAAAACCTGGTATGTAATACACACCCTATGTACCAATAGTGTGTATAACTAGGACATTTACCAAATTGATGATATATCTGTAAAGTATTAAAGTAATTATCCCTGGGAAACTAAATTTACGATCATCACACAAATTTGCATTTCCCTTTAGGTTGCCCAATTGCTTTTCATGATTTTTCCATGTTCTCTCCTTGTAGGTATGAGCTGCGTGTGCGATACTTGCCTAAAAACTTCCATGAGCTGCTTGAGAAAGACAAAGTCTCTTTCTTCTACTTCTATGATCAGGTAAGAATGTAATCTTTATAGAAGATTATCTCAGCACTCTTCTCTGAGATCGCTATGTAAATGAACATATTATTATTCTTATTGGGAGGTGTTGGTTCTGTTGACCCTTGTTCATCCAAGTACCGGTATGGGGGTCAGAAGACTGATGACCCTGATTTATAATGTAAGATTTGTGAGTTTATGTTCTAATGGGCCTCCAGTTTTATGGACCTTTTCATAGTCTTGTGAATCTTTAACAAAACGGGACACCCTTTACATCACTAGCCCATTGCATTGTTTTGAGACTCGGGACACCTTGGTCCTGCGGCAAATGAGCACTCATCCTGCAGTGTGTCCAACTTCCCACATCTTAAAGGTATTGGGTAACTTTGTCTCAGAATCTGAAACAAAATCCTGAATTTAGCTAATGCTGCAATGATAATTATAAACCTTTAGATCAGTCAGGAGCCCCATGACTTTTACAAGCCGATCGCCTGTCTGATTATCAATATATTTATGATTGGAAATCAACATTATTTGTTTTGCTTTTTCCCAACGGTTTTCATAAGACCACAGTCTATTGGGGAAAACGATTATGGTAAAACCGGTCACTCAAAGGTTTTTTCTTTTTTGAGGCACTTCATGATCATTTTGAAGTGCAATTTTTATAGGGCTTCAATATTGCACCATATCACAGACACTTAACCATGTTTGGCCATGCATCTCAAATTTAATATTGTTAAACGATGCATTTAAGTAATGTTGTTTTGCCATCCATTTGTGTAGGTACGGTGTGATTACATGAATGAGGTTGCTGAGCTGGTAGAACAAGACATGTCCCTGCAGCTTGGCTGCCTGGAGATGAGACGGTTCTTCAAAGATATGCCACAGATTGCCCTGGACAAGAAAGCCAACTTTGACTACTTAGAGTAAGTATGGCACAGAATAATATGATAAGGGCTACACTGGTAGGTGCACATACATGTACATGTATTTAACCAAGGGGATTCAATTCTATTAATTTTATTTGCAAATTTGATAAAAATAAAAATTACAAACATACACAATACAAGTGTCTCTAAGCGCTTTACAAATATATAAAAGTATGTCTCACTGTCCCATATAAGAAAGCACTGTGCTGTTTGATGAGTCAGTCATTGTTATTTCATGAGGGCATACTAGAGAAAATCCTGAGAAGTAAAATAAGGATAATGAAAGGAAAGAAAGGAAAAAAAGATATCAGAGTTACCGTAAAATATGATTCATGTGTTTACATGGACCGTGATGTGAGGAGAATGACAACTGTAGGCAAAAAATGTTTGCATCATTAATTACAGTCTACCCTCACTTAATCCCTCCCAGCCTTAGGGAAGGGATTAAGAGGGTTATGATTTGTGCTTGGATTTAACTGTCCGGCATTAATCCTCTGCTGCTTCTGGAGCGCAGAGATTTGGCTGGTTGTATTTGTCATCAGCAGTGATGAGAACATCGTGACTGGTTCTCTAATTACACAAGCTATCTCTCTGTCTCTCTCTCTGTCTCTCTCTGTCTCTCTCTGTCTCTCTGTCTCTCTCCGTCTCTCTCTCCGTCTCTCTCTGTCTCTCTGTCTGTTCGTCTCTCTCTGTCTCTTTGTCTGTCTGTCTGTCTGTCTCTCTTTCTCTCCATCTCTCACTATTTTGCTCTTTCTATCTCCTTTTCCATCCTCTCTCTCTCTCTCTCTCTCTCTCTCTCTCTCTCTATCTCTCTATCTCTGTCTCTCTCTATCATGTTCTCCATCTCTCACTATTTTGTTCTGTCTGTCTCCGTCCTCCATCCTCCATTTTCCATCTCTTTGTTTTCTCTTTCTCTTTCATTCCTCTCTGTCTGTTGATTAATATAACTTGATCTAGTTATGTTTGTGTACATGTGTATGTATCTTCCCTTTCGCTAATTCTTATGAATTTATACCCAAATCTGAGAATCTCTTTTCTCTTTCTATTTCTCTTCTGAAATTAAGTATTATGCAAACCCTACCAACATATGTGAATCACAAAATAATGTTTTTTCTTTCCATAATTTCTAATTTTCCACAGGAAAGAAATTGGTCTGAAGAGATTTATACCCAAGAATGTCATTGATAATACTAAGGTAAGTACAGGAATGCTCCCCAGGGAGTAGAAAATGTGCACACATTGTGTGCGGGTAAGCCTGAATCCGATGACCAGGGTAATAATATATCTGTAAAGCGCTTAGGCACATCGTTGGATCAGTGTATTGAGCGCTATATAAAAAAACAGATTATTATTATTATTATTATTACAGTGTATCCAAGAAAGAGCTTAGATTTACTTGAATATCAGAGAGATTACATTTCCCGAGTCAGTACTTCATTTGAGCTGAAATCAGTAGCCATTTACAAAGTATAATATCATCAGCTATTTGTATTTGTTGATCTTTAGAAAAGATTAGTTTGATGAGAAAAAAACATTTACACTTTAAGAGAAATTCAGGGATTGAGAGAATTTTTGATATGGATAAAGGGAAGGGCCAGATGAGACAGGAAACAACATTGGATGGGATGATGCCCATATTATTGACTTTGAAACACACTTCTGGTGAAGGAAGATGAAAAAATCCATCTGGACAAAAAAGGATTGATCCTTCACTGAATAGGAACTCTTAGCTATTAATTGTCACCTATCTTCGCTCCTCGATCTTGAGGCAGCAGACAGCAAAAAAAACCTGAATACCGTAATTAACGGTGTATAAACCACCCTCATGTAGTAACCGCACCCCTCTTTCTCTCAATAAAAAAAAAAAATAACTGCGAGGTGTAGCTGAATGTGTAAGATCATTAATGTGAATTAAAAAACAGTAGAGGACCTAGGATAGAACCTTGTGGTACGCCGTGTAATAGAAGAAAAATTGGAGGAATTATTATTACAAACTACATATTGAGATCTATCAGAAAGATCACTTTCAAACCAAGATGACAGACAAATGTGAGTGTTGTTCTAGTTTCCAAGTGGTGATTCAACACACCGATTACTGAGCTGGGAGACATTGCCAGGCATAGCACCAGGTGGAGGGGCATAAATCAAAACTTTAAAAAAAAATAAAAAAATTGCAGATTTTGATCAATCCTTCACTTGGTTTGAAAGCTCACCTGATGAATCACCACTGTCTGTAATGAAACATTTTTGTATGTCACCACAAAATCAACATGTCTCTTTATAGATGCTAAGATGGTCATAGTTTGAATTTGATTACAGTTTCATATTCAATGAAAATGAAAGGGATATGGTTTGGGATATTCAAGTAATTTTATTCTTTAGATCTAATACATTCACAGTTAACAATATTCAAGTTTTGTAATTTTTCACATAAGATTTGTCTTAATTTATGTTTCTTGAGAATGTGACATATTAAAGCTTACATCTAAAAGTAATCAACAAAGGTCCTAATTTAACCAGTCCACCTTTCATTCTTGAGTTACATTAACACACAAAACATCAAACCTACAGGGGGTATGAATAACTCTGTAAGTTGTTAAATGTATCTTTCTTCCTATAGGAAGAGCGCAGGTCTACTTTCATAAATATCTCAGGAAGTTGTGAACTTTCAAACTTTGACTTGCACATCCTGGATTGTATTATGCTCTAGTACGTCAATCAGTCTGCTCGTAATTCCTTGTTTGTCGCCCTCTATTGCCTATGAATCTACTTGTGTGTATCGTACAGGACTCATCTGAGTAAATCCAGCAAGCATTCCTTCATATGTTAAGAACTTATTACAATTGTTTTAATTCATACACGTGTAGCAGAAACAACATTTCAAGAATTCTTGAATGAGCTTTGTTTAATACTTGGGCATCGACTTGTTCAAATAAAAACTATAAAGGCTATATTTTTGGTATATGTATATGTTTGCCATTCCTCTGTAGCCAAAGAATCTATGCATAATTAGCCTACAGAACTTCATGCAGTTTGTTATCATTTCCATGTTCGTCTCCCTCTATAGCCTAAGGAATCTACAAAAGCTATTCCTATCAGTTTGTTTAACAATCACATGTGTGTCTCACTTTATAGTCCAAGAATCTAGACAAGCTTATCCTAGGGTACTTTAAGCTGATTGCTAACGATTCCGTGTTTGTCTCCCTCTATAGCCCAAGAATCTACGCAAGCTTATCCTACAGTACTTTAAGCAGTTTGCTAATCTGAACGAGGAGCAGTGTGTGTTCAAGTTCTTTGAAGTACTAACCACAATCCATCGATTCGATCATGAGAAGTTCAAGTGTGCCCTTGGTGTAAGTATTGAACAGAAACAAATTCATGCGTAGATATGTTTTGATTTGATATATGTATCAACACTTATAGGGATCCGGTAACTTTGTCTCAGATTCTTTAAAAAATCATTGATTTAGCTCAAGCTGCAATCATAATTATAAACCTTTAGGTCATGCATAAATCCCATGACTTTTACAAGCCAATTGCCTGTCTAATTATCAAGATATCTATGATTGGAATTAGAAATTTCAGAATTTGTTTTCCTAATGGTTTCTTTAACACTACAGTCTATTGGGGAAAATGAGTATGGTAAAACCGGTCACTCACAGATTTTTACTTTTTTGAGGTACTTCATGATCATTTTGAAGAGCAATTTTTAGGGCTTCAATATTACACCATATCACAGACAGTGATAACACGAAGGGCCATGCATTTCAGATTTAACATTGTTAAATGATGCCTTTAATAAGGATAAGAATTTATGAGATTTTGTAAGGCGCCAAATCCACTTGAAATCAAATTCTCAACGTGCACTTGAGAAGGAAAAAAAAAGGAAAGAAATCACATAAAAGCATCTGTATTATAAACGAAGGACCTGGGGGTGTTTCACAAAGAGCGTAAGTTGAACTCAACTCTAAGTTAGACTTAAACATCTTGGAGAGCCATTTGTATCCTTGAAATGAAATATATTAAAAAGCAAAAATTCAAGTATTTTAGACTTTTTATAAATTCCACATTGAGCAAATGAATTCTCCTTGTTAATAGAAAATATGAATGATTTAAAACGACATTTTATGCCTTTTAAAATATCTTTTACAAAATATTTTCAAAGATGCTAGCGGCTTTCCATAATGGTTAAGTCCAATTAAAAGATAAGTTCAACTTAGGATCTTTGGGAAACATCCCCCAGGAGTACAATCCATTTTGATACAATGATATCTAACTACAAAGTAGTAAACTAAACATTAGTTGATGAAAGATGTCAATGTTGCACAGTCATGTATTACTCCATTACATCCTGACCGCCTATATCAAGTAAAGCACTTTTAGTGATTACACAACAAGAACAAAATGACTTTATCATAACATTTCATACAGGGGAGTGTTTCACAAAAACTAAGATCGACTTTAAGTTGGACTTGACTATGGCAGGCCATTCATGCCACTGTTTGCTCTCACCATTTACTGGTATTGGTCTCTCACTTGTAGAAGACTTATAGAGTGGTGAAGTGTGACGTCATCAAAAATCTAGTTTTAGAATTTCTCAATTTTTTATTCATATTCCGAAAGAACATCAAAAAAATGTCCAAATGTCGAAAACCAATTGAATTATGTTAAGTATTGGCTGAGATATGACCATCTGAATGAATATATGTCCTATGGGAACTCAGTAGCATATAACACTGAGTTCCTATGGGGAGTATATTTATTCAGATGGTCATATCTCAGCCAATACTTAACATATTCAATTGGTTTTCGACATTTGGACACTATTTTTGATGTTCTTTTGGAATATGAAGAAAAAATTGAGAAATTCTAAAAATTGATTTTTATGACGTCACAGCTTCGGTACTCTATATTCAAGTGATTTCTTCCTCCTTTGTTTGACTGGTGCATGTTCCTTTCTCTGTCCTACAGACTGGCTGGAGTATCTCAGTGGAGCTGGTCATTGGTCCCGATGATGGGATATCATGTCTCACCGATAAGGCTGCCACAGTAAGAACAAACTGCGTTTACAGGCTTGCTGGAAAATGTCCTTAGTTAAAAAGTTTAAAAGAAAGAAAAGAGAGAGATAAAGAAAGAAAGAAAGAAAGAAAGAAAGAAAGAAAGAAAGAAAGAAAGAAAGAAAGAAAGAAAAAAATAGAAAGAGAGAGAGAGGGGGAGGGAGGGAGGGAGGGAGGGAGGGGAGAGAGAGAGAGAGAGAGAGAGAGAGAGAGAGAGAGAGAGAGAGGGGGAGGGATAGCAAGAAAGAAAGAAAGAAAGAAAGAAACAGAATCATTCAAACAATAGTTGATGCTTCTTATGTCTATTTGTCTTTGTGGTTTGTTTCGTGTTTGTAATAATCTTTCGATAAATTCATGTTCATCTCCCCCCCCCTTAATTTGATTAGGCTCAAAATATTGCTCTTATTTCTAGTCCCCCCCCCCCCCCCCCCAAGTGTAGCTTACAGTGTAGTTTATGTATGCTTTGAAAACTAAGTAGGTCACATGACTGGCACATGTCCTTTAAACATATATGTTTACATTTAGATCTCACAATATCAGACTTGAAAATGAATCTAGATTCAAACTGCCAATTAGAAATGCTTCATGCCATGGCCATTGCTTTTTTGTGATTTCAACAAAGTGTCTCAATACTCAAACATTAACACATTTAGAAATATGGACTTATGCCATTGAAGATGTGACAGTAACCTCCACTTGAAATTAAAACAACTTTCTTCAACCCCCCCCCCTCTCTCTCTTCCCCAAATGATTGCTTTGTTGAATGGTGTATCATTTACTCAAATATTACACTCTATATATATCATTGCTTTCCTCTCATTTCTTTCTTTCTTTAAAGTGTCTCAGCAATATTTAAAATCTTTGTTGCTAACACTTTCACCTACATTTAGTACAGACTGGATCCATGTACTAACATTTCATACACATTATAGTTTGTGAATTTACATGCTAATCCATGACTCACTATACAGTGCGTCCCCCCAAAAATGAAACCGAGAATTATCATAATTATTATAATTAATAAATGACACATATTTGTAAAGCTTAGATCCTCCTCTTTCATTTGAAGCTACTCATGCATGAAATGTGCATCATATGAGTAGCATCAAATGCAAGAGGAGGATCTAAGCTTTACAAATATGTGTCATTTATTAATTATAGTTGTGATTAAGTTATGATAAAACATTGATAATTCTCGGTTTCGTTTTTTCTGGGACGCACTGTAGATATATGAATGTATACATGTATACACTACCTTTGATATTTCTATTTCTTTCTTTCTTTCTTGCTTCTTTTGTAGCCTACTAAGATGGCCGACTTTGATCAAGTCCAGTCAGTCCAATCTCTCAGTACAGATAACGATAAGAAAGGTCTATTACAACTCAAGATAGCTGGAGCTAACGAGGTGAGAAGTCTTACTTGAAATATTTTCAAATTAATCATAATAATAATAATAATAATGTCATCTTAAAAAGCGCACATATCCGTTCTAAAAGACTGCTCTAGGCGCTCTGTACAGTATCACAATAATTATACAATATTAAAACTACCGCATAATTATACAATATTAAAACTACAAAAAAATTATATATTATTAAAGTTACGACATAAACAAATGGTGCTTAAGTTTCTTCTTAAATATTTCAATTGATGCTGAGTGACATCTTTGTTGAAAGTACAAAAAGGTCTGAAGGATGTTTGTCATAAAAATACAATGGTTGGATGGGTAGCAAAAGTGTCCTGTCGATGATCATAGATCATTAAAGCACATTTAGTGATATAAAGATGACAATTAAAACAAAAGTCCAAATGTGGGGAATAATGCAATTGTTATCTAGTCCTTTTGCTTGGGTAACTGGAAATCGTTCTTTCAACATTGATTAAAATAAAAAAAAATATCAGAACAAAAAGATCACTCTCTTGAAAAATATATCAAACAAGATGCATGTAAGGCATTTTCGCAACGCAGCATGTTTAATGCTATGCTTCCAAGGTAATAAATAAAAAGTAAGACTAAAAATAAGAAAACTATTGCATTTTTTGTTTTGTTCGTCCATAATTCATTTTGTTATAACATCAAAGAACAATGCATGGCCGTTTGTTTTACGTTTTGAATAATCTTCCCTATTGAATGCATTTTGAAGTGGGACAGTATAGTGTGATTAAAAAAAAGGAGTTTATATACATTTTTCTGGCCTGTTTTGTTACCGTTGCGTATTGTATGGAATAATTAATTCCTTTTTAGTTGTCAATTATTCCAAACCAGAGAAGTTTACCCCCTGTACTTATATATTCCAAACCCTGTATCCAAATGGCATAGATTTAGTTCGCTAGTCTTAGTACTCTTTTGAATATGATTTTTGTTGCTTCACTGCATATTAATGTGAACTGTGAAAACTGAAAAATCTGTATCTGTTTGCTCCACAAAAAAAAGTATATTAATGCTTTGCAAACTATATTATACAGTGTATGTGTATTTTCTATTTTCTATTTCAGTTTGTTTATTTATCCCTCCTAATTATGAGCTTTTCATACCAAAAGTTACATTTCAAGTTATTGTAGTACTAATGAAAATAATCATAACCAAGGGGGTGTTTCATAAAGCTGTTCGTAAAGTTATGCATGACTTTATGAACGACTTGTATATGAAGTGCCAGATAGGATGCCCAATTTTTTTCCTGATATTTCCAATAACCTCAATTAAATTGTGGCAAAAAATATACTTTGCAGCAAAAATGTTTGTTATAATAAGAATGTTAATCTACATCTGCACAGTTCAACTTTAGTTGATGCAGTTCATAATGATTGAGCATCCCCTTTGGCTTTTCATATACAAGTCGTTCGTAAAGTCATGCATAACTTTACGAACAGCTTTATGAAACACCCCCCAGGTCCATGAACCTATTTAGTTCAAGGGAGGTTTGTGAAATGGATCACAGAATACAAAAATAATTTAATATAACAACAAAGATGCAAAATTGCCATTACCATCAATTTATACCGGGCATGGTGGCTCAGTGGTTAGAGCGCCCGCCTCATGAACGGGAGGTTGTAGGTTCGAACCCTGGCCGAGTCATACCATAGACTTATAACAATGGGACCTTCTGCCTTCTAGCTAGGCGCTCAGCATATTAGATTGGAGAAGGGTAGGAATAACATATTAATGCAGGGCCCGCTGGAAGAGCAGTTTCATAACTGAAGTGGGTACCCTGGGTAAATAAAACATTATTATTATTATTATTATTATATTATTATTATAATGATAACTTTAATATATGATAGGAACAATAATTCTTTATTTTTCTAAACAACCCCTATATCCCACCTTGTTCAGTGTGAAAATAACTTTCATGTGTATGGCCATGCTGCTGTTGATATGGATGTAAGTAATCGCATCTTCTGTTTTATTTTGTTTTATTTTTCTATTAGCTTTTAACTGCTTGCCATTTTGTAGCTTCAGCTCCTCCATTCACGAGTTTGGTGTTTTCTGTGTCTTTTTTTTCCACTCACGATTTTGCTAATATTTTATGTGTATATTTGTTTGAGTAGCCAATGCATTTGAGTAGTTAGTTGATGTGTTGCACAGACACTTGATTGAGTCAATAACAGGGTGCAAAATGGTCTTCATATACATGGACACCAGTTTTCGGGCCATAGTCTGACCTTAGGCCTCCCCATTCTAGGTGTGTTTGGGCTCATTGCGATCTTGAGTTTGGGTTAAAATATTGAAGAATCTATTGAACTCCTTTGCCGGTTGGGTAAAGCAAGGCAGGTTTTGAAAATTACAATAAAAGTTAAAAGAAGATGCAATCCTAAAAGTCAGTCAGAAGCAATCATGGTAAATGCTTTTGTGTAAAAAAATAAATAAATCTATATACATGTACATATATTTTCATATTAAAGTGCCTGGTCGCATTTGCTTGGGATATCGATTGGAAAGTGCTCTCATGTTGATCTTTTTACCTCTAACTAATTGCTTGAAGTGTTAGAACTATCACAATATTTGTCCGTTTTTCTCATTTCATTCAAATTACTTTCTACAGGTTTAAATGTTATTGTTTTACTAAGATGATTCACTTTATGAACTGCTAATTTATATTTATTTTCTTTGATCTGGAAAAATCCTTGATGTAATGAATATAATCTAAAAATTTGTTGGTCAGATTGTAATCTTGGGAATTGAAGCAGTCTGTTTTATTTTCATATTATTCACTTTACAAAATTTTGCTTGGGTTACAGTTTTGTTCTAGTAGCCTGTGCTGCCTTTGGTCACAAGAGGGTGCTATATATACTCTGATCTGCTTTGCTTTGGTGATGGTAAACTTGTAGTGCCATCTTACTAAGAGATGTTGTAAAATAAAGGCTTAAATTAAACTATGATGATGCTGGTATGAAGGAAAATATATTCAGCAAAGGTGAAGGTACTTTATATTTTTCTTTCTTATGTTAAAAGCTTGAATGAATTTGCATGTCAAAATACTTCCTTGTATTTCTAGTTTTACTAAAATAATATACCCGTAAACACATGCCCCCCATCGAATAGCACAGAACTATAGTGTACTTGATGCAAGGCTGGCAGCTTATAAATGTAGATATAGATTTGTATTATGAATTCTTTGAATATCTAATTTGAACTTCTCCGAATGTTTCAGCAGTTAGTATTCTACTGGTAAATAACTCTAGAACACCACTGTAATTCTCTGTGACAGGCATTTATAAAAGTGGTCATTCAAGTGATTTGTTAAGCAGTGTGATGTAATGCACTTTAGATTGTATGAACTACATGTTTGTGTCTTTTAGGTTATTAGTCTTGCAATATGAAATGTTGTACAGTCGGAGACTATGATAGGAAATGTTTTTCTTCTTCTTTCTCATCTTCTTTTTTCATCAATTTTTGAGGAGTACTGTATTATGAAACTCTTTTAGGGGTACTATTTTTCAAATTCATTATATTCTTACATGTGGACTTTTAGTTGTTATTGACATATATATTTTTGCTACATTTAGTTTGTTTACAATTTGTGTGCACACGATTCACAGAGATGTTAGATTTCACACCTAATACCCAGATTAGAGAGAGAGAGTGTCAAATGATATAAATCTCTGATCTTTCCTGATTGGTTAGTACTTGTCGTGATATCGATACCCCAAGTGAGAAATCTCTCAAGCTATTTATTAGCCCAAGCTATCATCCGCAACAAAGGGAGAAGGTCAGATATATCCAGAGAGGAAAACCACAAGAGAGCTTGGGATTTGCCATCAGTGTCACCTGCAATTTCCTCTGAAGTCACTCTGACGTACTTTCAGAGTTCACTTCAAGGATAGCGTTTTGGGGGGGTTTATTTTGTTCTTTGTTTTGGTAGGACTTAGGAGATGGTCTTGCTAGGTCATTAGACATTTCTGAGATGGATTTTGAACCGGATTTGAATCTAGAGTAAATTAATAGTTCATTTTGTGAGATGCTTCATTAATTATGGCTACTTTTTAAACAGAATACAGTTTTCTTTCTAGTCATTTTGACATACTTTCAGAGCACAATCCAAGGATACCATTCTTTGTAGGACTAATGTGAAATGATTCAGGCCGACTGTACACTTTGAAATTTGATTTTTGCTCAGAAAGTTAACAAGTGCAGATTCACTATTGTACTTCACTGGCATAAAAGGGCATGGTGTCAAGTACTATGTTGAGTGGGGAAAATTAATTTGAGGATAGCAGTGTTCAGTTACATTTTATTATAAAAAAGGAATCACAATGCCTTTTCAAAAAGTAATGGATTAGATATCAGCAGAGATTGATGTTACAAACCGATGATTTAAAGCCATTCTCAAGTATTTATACAAGTTCTTTGTAAGAATCTGCTAAACAGAGTGTGAGAAAGAGAGAGACAGGAAAAGAGGTTTTTAATTTTAATTTGAGTACACAAGTGTATGTCACTGATGTACATGTATACCTCATGCATTTGTTTACTTATTATCATCATGACAGTTTGCTAAAGCTCATGAAATAACAGCAACAATCAACAGTGGCAGTAATATCATGATGTATCAGATGACACATGTGCCAATCACTTGTCACAAATCTACATGTATCATGCTCATGTGTTGTATAGAAAGATACAGTAAATAATAGAGAATCGATCCTGGTCATTGTAGATGATGCATCATTATTTTGTAATAGATATGCGGAGGAGGAAACTGAAACACGTTTAGGTCAGCTTAATAACCTTTAATACTGATGTCGATTCTCCTTGCCAATTTCTTCCTTTTTTAATCATGGTTAATTTGTAACATTGCACCATTTTATGGAGAATTGACAATGAAATCTGAGCGGTACTTGAAGCAGCATGTAGATGTTAGTAATCTTCTATTTTCGTTTTAAGTGTTCAGAATGTTAAAATTGACAGAGAATGTCAATGCTCAAGTACCTGTAACATGAGAAATCATACAATATCAAATTTCAGAAAGTTTTGTTTATGTATAAGTACATACAGTTGACAGCAATATAGGTATATACATGTACATGTACAGTAAACAACTAAATTATCCATACTCCTACCAAGTTTTGTAAATTTTAAGTATGTGAGAGTTATATGTCCCAATTTATGACTCTTGAGAATATGACATATTAAAGCTTACATCTAAAAGTAATCAAAAAAGATCCTAATACAACCAGTATACCTTTCATTATTGTGTTACGAACAACACAAAAACAAACAAATTTACAAGGGGTATGAAAAATTCAGTTGTGTAGTGTACCTTACTGGCAGTCTGATCGTCACACTTGTGCGGTTGTGAAGAATTTCCATCATTCATTTTCTATGGAGTGAAAGTAACTTTCACTAGAACAAGCATAAGTTTGATGGTTGTCCCAACGTTGTCATGGGAAAGGATAGGATTGCGTACAACAATAGAAAGAATAGGGAGGACGTTTTAAAATCATTCTTGAGGGTTTTGGTATGACACATCACTATTATCAATTGTCCCCTGTCTAGATGTATATCTGTAAGTACTTGTAAATATATTTGATCTGTTTGATACATGTATAATTATACTTGTTCTGTAAACACAGACTCTAGATGCACTTTTCAACAAATACATTTAGTCTTGAATGCAGCCCAACCAGCTTAGAACTTTAAAAAATGAGCAGCTAGCCGGAGTGCAGGGTTTATATGTTGTAGTCTATAGTCTTAATAGTTCAGACCCTTTGTTATGTATTATGACCCTGCAAGATGAAGAATTGCAGATGATGAATAATTAGCATATCGTAGTATAGCAAATACATGTTTTAGAATCACCGGAAGTTAGTTCATCTACAAAGTCGCTGCGGTATCGGAGGCGCAATGCATTATGGGAATGTTTATTGCTATATAATGATAATAATATTCAGCTTTTATATAGCGCTAAATACATCTCAGACGTCCTTAAGCGCTTTACAGATACACTATTACCCCGGTCATTGGATTCAGTGTTTTCTCGCACACATTGTGTGCACAATCTCCACTCCATGGGGAGCATTCCAGTCAGGTATTACTTGACGCTCAAAAACTGTTTGACCAACAATGACGGTCGCATCCTACCGGGTACCCATTTTAACACCTGGGTGGAGAGAGTAGCAATTGTAGGTTAATATCTTGTCAAAAGGAAATGCGGTAGCGAAAATTGTCTAAGCATTCTCTTGGGTATGATGTCATCAATACGAATGTTAGCAAAATCCAAACAAGGTACCACACCCATGAAGTGAATTCTATTAATCTACCCTAGATTACACCTTCAAAGCAGAACTTCACCAAAGTCCAATATTTCAAATAATAGACATGGATGAAATATTCAAGTATAGATAATTTCAGCAGTGCGATGAAGTGAGAGATTAAAATTGAGACCTTGCTACCAAAAATATCCATCAAATGTCAATCTCTGGGGCTGTGGTCATCAGCTTGCCAATCAATATAGAGAACAGGATATTAAGATCAATTATTATTTATTGTGGTATACAATTTCATAGCCTTGTTGATTGAAGGTGCTGATCTACACTAACTTGTTGCACAGGGGATCAAAACATGACCCATGTTTATTGTTTATTTATTCATTTATGTATTTATTTATTTTAGTATTCAGTCATTTATTTATTTATTCATTGTATTTTATTTTATTCTTATTTTTTGTTTTGTTTTATTTTTATTTCATTGATTTTTTTTTTCTTTAATTTTTTTTAATGTTTTTATTATCAGTAGTATTATTAGTATTGTTTCATTTTTTAAAAAATTTACATATATTTATATATTTATTTATTTGGATGGGGTGGGGTCCAGAGTCAAAATTGGGGGCCCATGTGTACCAGACCCCTGTAAACATCAATCTACGATTAACTCAGGTCAGTTGTAACTCTCTGTAAGATCAGATCCACAAATACATGTACTGTACGTGTTAAAAGGAGGGGAACTACCACCTGTATAGAAAGACCAACTGTCTACAGAGACCACACTTTTTGTTTCCCCTGAAAATGTTTTCTCATCGAACCATGTACTAAAGGAACCTGTACATAAAGACCACCTGCCTATAAAGACTACTTTTCTTGTCTCTTAATAGATGGTCTTTATAGACAGGTTTCACTGTATATCGATATCTAATTCCTGAATTCTCTCCATTTTCAGTCTTTTTTTTTCAGAAGTGGAGTTTTAGAATGGAAGGAAGGATTGATATCTCACTCTCATTTCTTGTTTTGTTTTGTTTTTCAGTCTGTATACATCACCACCCCCTCGCCCACCATAGCAGAGGACATGGCGGACCTGATAGATGGGTACTGCCGACTCGTACTCAATACAGAACAGTCACTAATCATCCGAGCACAACAAGGTAATTATGACCGAAAAAGACTAATTTTAGAATGAAAGCAGACCTGCAGTGTACATGAATTTGTCAGTACTATAATATACTGTACATCTCCATGATCTGACCAATGACTAGGTATTGCTGACTAGTACTCAACACATCATTGGAGTGCACCATGGTAAAAACCCCTACATATTAGATCTGGGGGGTGTTTCACAAAGAACCTAAGTCAAATTAATGTGAAGTTGGACTTAAACATTATTGAGATCGAGCCTTTTGAAGCCTTAAAATAAAATATATTCAAAATCAAAAATTGAAGTATTTTAGTCTTTTCATAAATTCATCATCAAGAACGTGAAATCTCCTTGATAATAGAAAATATGAATGATTTGAATCGACATTTTATGCCTTTTAAAATAACTTTTACAAAGTATTTTCAAAAATGCTAACAGCTTTCCATCTTTGTTAAGTCCAACTTAGAGATAAGTTCAACTTAGGATCTTTGTGAAACACCCCCCTGGAGTGACCTTCAGTATTTGAGAATGAAAAGTAGGTGTGTCGCTGGGATGAAGTGATCAGAATCAGATTAATCTGACCATGTTTATGAAGGTTACTGCAAACTTGCTCTCAATAAAGAACTGTCACTAATCGTCAGAGCACAACAAGGTAAACACCCCCTAATACTAAAAAGAAAGACTTATTTGATAATAACAAAAACTAGCCTCCTGCCAGTGTGCAGTTGACATCTTTTCGTAGTTCACTGTTGAAGTAGAAAACGTTTACTAAAATTTAAGTCTTACTTAAGATATGGACTTACATTTATTCCCCTCAAAATACTTGAGCCAGATGTAAAATTAGAGGGTAAATAAGGTACCTTCAACGATCAACGATATTTTTTTTTTTTTTTAAGAGAGTAAATTCTGTAGGTTTGCACCCCCCTTGAGAGACCAATGCAAGGAAAGGTGAAGGCAATCAATGGCATGAACTGCCTGCCATAGTTCAAGTCTAACCTAAGTCAATCTTAGTAGTCTTTGTGTCACACCCCCAGATGTAAAATAAGGTTTATTTACAGTAATACTGTCTGCAGAGAGCCACAAGAACAAAACTCTCCTCATTTTTTTTTTTTTGCACTGAGTTATGCATCTGAGAACCACATTGTCATCTCATTCTCAGAAAACAGTGTTTTTTTTACTGTCATATGTGAGAAGCGAGTGCATAGCTGTAAAAAGTCCTTTTTACTAAGTCTTTCAGCTGTACAGGAAGACTTTTTTTCTCTCCTGGTTTCCATTTGCGAATGTGCTGATCAAAATGCATACTACTAACTAACCATTAATTCAAGTAAAGTGACAAGTGCTGTACATGTATTGTTGCATCACAGACAGAACACTCATATTTGAACCCTTACTAACAGTAACAGTCTGACATGGGTTATAATCCCGTCTTCAGTCTATCCCTCTCTTTATTATTCATCCATCTATCCATCTATCTGTCTATCCATGCAATCATTCAAATGAGAAGGCTATTCAGAGGTCCATATCCCTAGAGATAAATCTGCTGTCATAACTTACGCTTCCAGTAAGTATTCCCCGCCAACTTCCTGTACAAGATGCAAATTTTGATGGCCTTTCAACCCCTCCACTATTTTGTTCAGCAACTTGAGCTTCGTTGTATTTCTTTATTGTCCTCCGTATTTATATTGCCTTTAATTTAGCTTCTATTTCTTTTAGTTTTCCATGTGCTACTATATCATCAAACCTGAAAAACTTGTGGAATATTTTTTTAATGAGAAATTATTCATTTTTGTTGGTGTCCATATTTAGTCCAACATATTTTGTATACCGGTACATGTGTTTCAAACAACTGTTGTGTTTGTAAAATGCTCTACATGTATTTGTTTATTTTTCCTTAGTGAACACATTTGTAATTTTATATTATTTTTGCTAGATTATATACATGTACTGTACATGTACATGTATGTGTACAAGTGTTACACAGTTCCATGTAATTTGTCCTTCTCTTTCCTTTTTCTTTAATATATCAAGTAAACATTTTTTTTTGTTTTTTTGTTGTTGTTGTTGATTGAACTGGCTCTACTGTTATATTAAAGGAATTACAAGGCTGAATCCTAGGGCAGTGTAGCACCTTCATTATATCATGGACCTACTACTGCATTTTTCAACTTTTGTTTAATGTGATTCATGCACATATATCAATCAATATTTTCTCTCTCTCTTCCTGCAATTTATTTTTCTTTCAATGCTGCTGTCATCTTTTGTCGCCCCCCTTACCATGCACCAAGTGAAAAGCCCAGATACATGTGACAGTGCTGTAACAACTACATGTATATTACTTGATGTATTATTTTTCTTATGATGTTAAAGTACACTTTCCTTGTCACATGACTTTTGTACAGACCAGTAGATCAATATAATTAGAACTTTGTCATATTAGCTATGATTTTGCTTATTCTTTTATCTTTGTTCAAAATGTGCCGTACAATTAGCTACTGTCCTTGGTTTCTGTGATGTCACTTTCATTTTAGGTCATCGTCTTATTCTTGATCATAAATAATATATTATTTATAGTACTGTATGTTTCGATGCTCTTTCAATTGCTGTAGATGACTCCCTTTTATTGATGACATTGGTCTCTGTTGTATGGACAATTTCTGCTTTTCATTATAATTGTTATACGGTTCACTTGTAAAAATAATTATGTTTTGAAAAATTGTGGAATACATGTAAGATGGTAAGGATGCACTGATGTTTCCTCTTTCATTTGTCATCTCCCCTCTCTCTCTCTCTCTCTCTCTCTTTCTCTCTTTCTCTCTCTTTCTCTCTCTTTCTCTCTCTCTCTCTCTCACTCTCTCTCTCTCTCTCTCTCTCTCTCTCTCTCTGTCTCTTTGTTTATTTTTGGAATAATATTTGCACATACAACCATAGTACTAATTTTGTGTTTTGTGAAATATTACAATGTAACTATGATGCGTTGCTATTTTATGGAGAGCTGAGGAATTCTGCAGAAGTCGTAAAGTTTCTTTCTAAAATTCTAACTTTATTGGCAATACAGTCGAGTCTTCAAAGAAGTATTAATTATGAGCAATAAAGAGTCTGGAGGAGAAGACTAGGAATTGGATAGGGTCAATTTAGTCCTATCTGACCCTGAGTGAGAGATTTGATTTGCTCAATACTCATGATTTGACATTTTTCTGTCATCTAGATTATTTGAATGATTCTGGGATGGATTGGACAAAATGAGTCACCTACATCGTCATGGCGATATCTCAATCTTCATTCCTGATTCTATATCATCTGTTTGAATGCTGTTTAGTCATGTATTTTCCTGACCTTTCAAAGGTACATATCTAGGCCAATGTTTTAATTTGATTTTTAAAAAGACTTTAAGGTATTTACAATCGTAATGTTGGCTACATGTTCATTTGAAACACACGTTTGCTCAGAGCGATAAGGATTTTATGTTGTATACCTTAACATAGAGTTAATGCAATCCTGGCTCTCAGTAAATTATTTCATCACATTTTAGTAATCAAATTCAATGATACTAGGGGTGGGAAGATATTAGTGCTGTAACATCACGGATATCTCCAATTCCGTTTAACCGCCAGTCAAAACCGGACGGTTTTCGGTTAAACGATTTTAAAAAAAAAAAAAAAAAAAAAAAAAAAAATCGTTTTTTTTTTTTACCAACTCTTTTTGTCGGCAGCAAGCCAGGTCCGTGTGAAAAAGCGGGAAGGACTTTCATTTAACTGCGAGGTGCAGTTGAAGGGGCCGATTTGTGCTTGTGAACTTGTCACAAATAATAGTAACAATGAAGTTTTTAGAAGAATGTGTAAGATCATTAATGTAAATTAAAAACAGAAGGGTACCTAGGATAGAACCTTGTGGTACACCATTTGTTATAGAAAAAAATTGAGGAATTATTATTATAAACTACATATTGAGATCTATTACAAAGATTACTTTCAAACCAAGATGACAGACAAATTGGAGTGTTGTTCTAGTTTTGGAGTGGTGAGTCAACACACAGATTACTGAGCTGGGAGACATTGCCAGGCATAGTGCCAGGTGGAGGGGCATACATCAGAACTTTAAAAAAAAAATTATAAAAAAAAAAATTATAAAAAAAAAAAAAATTATAAAAAAAAAAAAATTATAAAAAAAAAAAAAAAAAAAAAAAAAAACGAAACCGTCCAATTGAAAACGGAATCCGCCATGGGCGGTCGGATACCGGACGGTTAAACGTTTGATTACAGCACTAGAAGATATTTTGTAAGAAATACAAACATTGTATGTATTCATTCACATTATTGTCTCTCAAAAATGTTTGGATTCTCTTGTAGAATATAAAGAAATATCAACCTGTCTGTAAGACCATGTAAAGCATAATACCAAGACCCCGTCTTACAAAGAGTTGATATCAATCGCAACTTCAATCGCAACTATGAACATTAAGAGATAGGAGACTGCAAACTTGTGATTGATTGGAGGACTTAGGACTGATTTGGATCAATCTTAACTCTTTGTAAGACGGGGCCCAGAGCTCTGTCTTAAAGAGTTGCATGGGACTGATTTGAATCAATCTATCCCAAGTCCTCCAATCAATCGTAAGTTGTCAATCTCTTATCTCTCTTTAAGTTGTGATTAATCGCAACTCTTTATGAGACGGCTCAGGAGATTCATGTAGGATGAGCATTTTTTTTTTGCTGGAATCAAAAACGTCTTTTTTGGCGCGAGCTTTCCATGTACATGTAGTTTTCTCGTTTCGAAGGTATTCTAGAAAACATTGGGTAGTCATAACACAGTTATTGTTGAATCTTGCTCTGAATTTAGTAAGTGATTTAGATTGGTGTTGAAGTGATAATTAGGTGGTGTCTGGGGAACGTCTATGATATGTCAACTCTTATTCACTTGAACTGGGACGAAGAACACAACAGACTTAGAAGTCAATGGTTGGGACTTCTCCCTCGCATGGGGGTTTCATAGAAATAATTAAATGTTTTGATAACTAAATAATTCAAACAATTAATAGCAAATTCACCCTTAGTTGAACTTCATATCAGTTATACAATTCATGAACATTAATTACATGTACAAGCATTAAAAGGAAAATATGTTGTAAAAGTTTAAGAATAGAAAAGGGTTCTATTCTTCATATCAAAGGATGAAATAAAAATGTCACATTCCAGAATTATTTACAGTTTTCATTTCATTATGAAGCATTGTACCTAATAAGTTATTTATGCTTCACAAAAAATAGAGAATGTCATTCACGCTATGTGATAGTATTATCAGTCAGAGCAGTAACTATTCTAACCAGCCTTTAGGAATATTTAGTTTTAAAAGATATTTTGATGTGATATTAAGTGGAAGATTAAATTGAAAATGATATTTATTGAATGAAATCAAATCAAAATCATGGAGTTTAGACTGAATGGTATTCATTTTGAGGCCAGATTCAGTATTGCATGTGTTGCCCATTCTCTCAATATCAAGGCTAGTCTCTTGCATGAATGTCCCTGCTCAAAGTAGAGAGAATACAGAACCCACTCCCTATCTTGTTTCTTGAGGGTATATTCAAGATGATTCACATGAAATGAAGAGACGCTTAGAGAGTCCAGCGCTAGCCAGCCCCTTAAAGGCCCACTGCACTACTTGTAGCTACTTGCACCCTCTATACAACAAACAATGCCTAATCGGTGGCCATTGGTCCCCCATGATCCTCTTTTTCTTATGTTATTTGAGAGCTGAGTTGATGAGATAACCACCTGTCAGTGACCTTGCAGTGTGGTCTAATCCTTCCTCTGTGCACTAGTAATGACGGGCTTTAAGTGTGTCATGCTATTGTCTTTCACCAGTGCAAGAGTGTGATATGACTAATTGCTGAATGATAGGGTCCAGGCCAAAAATCTAAATTTCATTTGTGACGGCTAAATGAAAGTATTTAAACTAAAGTATCTTAAAGTTCTTTAAATGTATGCATGGAATTACTTTCACAATTTTGAGGAGTGTTTCAGGCTCCAGAAGTTAATGCTACAAAATAATTGAATCACATCTGCCTCGGCTAGCCCTCAATATTTGCAGTTTGAGGGTGTACATATGTATCGCTTGTAATTTCATGCCTCTTGTAATTTGTTTTTAAACTTTAAAAAGCGATAATACCCAGATGAACAAACAAGACGAATGACAGACCAGACAAACGATTACATTACACACCGAGTGGCCAGGAATTGGTCGGTGTGAAGTCGATATGAAGTTGGGTTAGCAATATAATGGAGATACATGTATTAAACATACCAAAAAAAAAGGGATGGCTCAGTCGTAGATCACCTCTACCAACTGGAGCCATCTCTTAGAGCATCCTGGTGTCAACGAGATGGCTGCTGATCTTCAAGAATCTCTCTCTGAATTGTATCATCTGCATTTTTCTATCATCTCCATAATTCGCAAGGCAGATGATAAGCCCTGGATCACCAAGCGAATCCTGTCTCTCATCAAAGAAAGGCAAGCAGCCTTTGATTCCAATAACATGGCACGTTATAAGAGCCTTCGCAATCAAGTTAAGCGTGAAGTCCAGGTACGTAAAGCTGCTTTCTATTCCAACAAGGTGAAAGATCTTCGGAAATGTCATCCAAGTAATTGGCATCAACAAATACGCAAGATCACCGGGATGAAAAAGAAGTCTACTGTTCTACCTGGTAGTGAAATGTGCTTATCTGAGCAAGCAAGTTTCATCAATAACCATTTCGCAGGAATTTGTTGTCAATTACCTCCGCTCGAAAGATCTTCTCTACCGGCTTTCTTGCCTGCTTCACATCCTCCTCCCAGCATTGAAGCTTATCAAGTGTATCGTGAACTGTGCAAACTCAAACCATCTAAATCCACACACCATGATGACCTACCCACTAGACTTATTTGTGAATTCGCTCCTGAGATAGCAGGTCCTTTGACTATGGTCTTTAATAAATGTTTAGAAACTGAGAATTTTCCGGATTGTTGGAAGGTTTCAGACATTGTTCCAATCCCTAAGAATACACCATGTAATACTGTTGACCAACTAAGACCAATATCACTCACCCCTACCTTTGCAAAGGTTTTTGAAGCATTTCTCACTAAATGGTTATATCAAGACATTATGAGCAAAATTGATAGTCAACAGTTCGGTAATATGAAAGGATCATCAACCTCTCATTATTTAATAAGTATGATCGATTCGATCTTGAAAGGTCTTGACAAACCTGGTTATGTTGCCTCAGTCTGTACTATTGATTATGCTAAGGCATTTGATCACATCAATCACAATGTGCTGATTGAGAAGTTGTTTGATTTAGGTACTGATCCAAATACTATCCTTCTCTTGTGTAGCTACTTGGAGAACAGATCTCACTGTGTACGTTTAGGATCTACCTTTAGTGGACCCCTGCCTGTTACATGTGGAGTACCGCAAGGTACGAGGCTCGGTCCCATTCTTTTCCTAATCATGATAAATGATGTTGCAACCTCTACTCCTCTGAGATGGAAATATGTTGATGATTTGAGTGTCGCTGAAATCAGACACAAATCTCAACCCTCCGTATTGCAAGATCATTTATCTTTGATCACTGAGTGTTCTGTTGATAATCAGATGACCCCTAAGCCTGAGAAGTGTAAGGTATTGCACATCTCTTTCCTTCGGAACCAGATTGTTATGCCCGAAGTTAGCATCAGTGACTCTGTCCTTCAGCCTACTGAGTTTGTTAAGTTATTGGGAGTGCACTTACAGTCTGATATGAAATGGGATAGACAAGTCGAGAATGCTGTCAAACAGGCATCACGACGTTTTTACATCCTTTGTGTTCTTAGAAAACACAAAGCTCCACTAGAGGATTTGGTTGCTATTTATATTATGTATATTAGACCGTTAGTTGAATATGCCTCCCCAGTGTGGTCATCATCTATTACTGCCAATCAGTCGAACAAGATCGAACGAGTCCAAAAAAGATCTTGCCGTATCATTTTGGGATATAATTATGTTGATTACCTTCACGCCCTTCAAGTTTTACAGATTCCATCCCTTGCAGATAGACGACAACAATTGTTCATAAATTTTGTTAAATCACTCTTGCAATCCAGACATTCTTCCATGCTCCCTCCACGTAGGGATTCCTTACCAAATTTTCGCCAGTTAAGAAACAGTGACCCTCTTTGCCAACCAACATGCCGTACATCCAGATACCAAAATTCTTTTATACCACAGGCAGTGAAGGTAATCAACATGATGAAACTTGTGTAAATCTATCAATTTCTAATTTCCTTTCTGGTGTTTTCCCCTCTCTTTCTCAAATTCTTCTCTTTTCCTCCTCCTTCTTCCATTCTTCTTTGGTAGATTGCACATGTTTCTTTTTCCTTTATGTACATGTATTTCATAATTCTTGCAATAATGTCTATTGTCTACAATGTTTAGATACTTGTTCTCATTTTACAGAGTCTACAGATTTTATTGATATTTAAACCGCTTAGAGGCAATTTTGCAATTTGCGGTATACAAATATCTTATTATTATTATTATTATTATTATATTTCCCTAACTTTCTTCCTATCTCCTTCTCTCTCTCTCTCTCTCTCCTCTCTCTCTCTCTCTCCCTCTCTCTCCCCCTTTCTCTTTTCCTATTTCTCTCCATCTGTTTTACTCTCTTCTCTTTCTATGCTCTCTTGGGAATTTCTTTATTGTATGTTTCATGCATTTCGGGTTAATTGCAATGATGTCTACAATGTTGAATACCTGGACTGTTTTTACAAATTCTACAGATTGTATGTTACATGTATCTCAGATTAATTACAATGTCTATAATGCTTGGATACTTGGGCTGTTTTTACAGAGTCTACAGTTGGTATTGATATTTCCCTAACTCTCTTCCTATCCCCTTCCTTCTCTCTCTCTCTCTCTCTTTCTCTCTCTCTCTCTTTCTCTCTTTCTCTCTTTCTCCTTTTTTTTTTCTCCCCTCTCTCCCCTATCTTACTCTTTTCTCTCTCTATGCTCTCTTGGGAATTTCTTTATTGTATGTTTCATGTATTTCGGTTAATTGCAATGATGTCTACAATGTTGAATACCTGGACTGTTTTTACAAATTCTATAGATGGTATTCATATTTCCCTAACTTTCTTCCTATCCTCTTCCTTCTCTCTTTCTCTCTCTCTCTCCCTCTCTCCTCTCCTTTCTTATTTTCTCCCTCTCTCTTCCTCTATCTTACTCTATTCTCTTACTATGCTCTCTTGGGAATTTCTTTATTGTATGTTACTTGTACCTTTTCAATACTTTAAATTTAAAAAATTATTCTTTAGCTGACATATTCCCCTCTTTTCACTATTGATCTTTTTTAAACCCAGTCTTATGCATTTTAATTTTCTTTTATTGGACTCTCGGTCTGTACCTGATTTAGATTTTGCACAGCTCGAGAGCCCTCTTTTGACGTAATTGTAATGATGTATACTTATTGTTTATATGTCCTTTTTGCAATATTTATTGATAATAGTTTAGTTATTTGATATTTTAACTTATGTAACTTATGTATTTATTCATTACTTCTATTTTATTATGTATATTTGATTTAAATTATATTTTTGTACCCAAGACAGTTGTCAGTCTTTGGACTGTTTGCTCTTGGTTTTTTGATGTTTTGATTTCAATAAAATCCTATATATAATAACCAGTAGGTCCCAGGTTCGAAACCAAGTCGATGTGCTAGTGCCCTTTGGTAAGGCATTAATAGTCCTCATTACCAAGTCCCTCAGAGAGGATGTAAAGCTGTCAGTTCCCTGGTTGCTTACCTACAAACACATGTATGCTCTCTTTATAGCAGTCAGGTAGAATAAACCATCAAACATACTCATGTAAACTAATGGCTCATTCGAACAATTTAGAATCGTTACATTTCCAGATTTAACACAGAACTAAATTTAGCAGCGGCTATATTTAGACAACTATTTGTTTTGGATTCTGCTTTTTAACAATGGAAGTCTGCCTCATATCACCATCGGCCAGCAATAACAATCTAAATTGTCTCCCAATTACACACCAGTGTCTCATTGTCTCAAGCGAGTGAGAATTCTTCTAGTCCAAAGAAAAGCCAATTATTTGTAGTGTCACACTTCCCATCTATTCTTCTCTAACTCGAGCCAGCCAAAACAAATTCCCTTTAATAAAGGCCGGAGTGCCCCTTTCACATTAAACCAAGGATCGCAAGGAATGCTTTAATGTGAGTTGTTGAAAGCTGTTAGCTGGGCAGGTGTTTTTCACTTTTATAATCCAATTATCTGAGCATGATTTCTATACTAGGCATTGCAATCGGGTATTGGAATTGCTTAAATTTCTTTAAGTTGATTATAGTGCATTTATGACATAATTAGCATTTGCAGCAGAGTGATTATAAAATCATTTTGTATTGAGTTGATGTACCATAGTTGTTTTGCATACAGAAAAATCAAGAGTTTCATTCAATGGTTGTTTCAAGAAATAATGTACTTTTATCATTTTCATATGCAGCCACTGATTTATGGAATAACTTGCCGGAATACCTTAGAAATATAGAAACATAAAAAAAAGTTTAGAAGTAATTTGAAAACATACATTTATCTAATAATATCACTTTGTAAGATCTCACAATTATGGACCAAGTGTACCATTTCCCATTCTTCTGTATTCTGTTCTGTAAAGCGCATAGAGACGTGCGATTATGCATGTGCGTTATGCTTCACAAAAAATGTTTTATCATTATTATTATTATTTATGTTTCTTAAAAGTATGAAAGGGGTTAGGGGTATTATCTTTTCCACCTGTATATCTATGAGCTGTACTCATTAAATACACGAGTAACACCTTGCCCTAAGGGGGTGATAATGAATGATGATACAATTAAATTATCCAATCCCATTGTTCCTTACATGATTAACACTCCTTGTTAACCAATCAGAGGCTTCCTGTCTAGGGGCTTTCCCTGTCTTCACCTGGTCTTAGTCTCAGCCAAATACGTCTTCAGACCCAACATGTTTTGTTATTGATGTTTGAAATACGATGTTTGTGATGAACGAGACTGTCTCGTCGAATCATGTTAACCCACATATGCTGTATCGTCTATTGAGAGCAGAAGTGTAGGGTATTAACTTACAGGTATTTAATGCAATGTACCTTTCTTGCTTTCAGATGATGACTCGTGTTAAACTGGTTTACAAGTTCAACACATGTACAAATGTACAGTTAACAACTTACCCAATATACCCTTACCAAGTTTTGTAATTCTTTTAAGTATACAGTGACATATTGATTTTTCCCAATTTATGTTCTCTAAGAATGTGACATATTCAATTTTACATTTAAAATTATTCAACAAATGCCTTAATTCAATCAGTCCATGGTTCATTATCGAGTTACCAAATAACACATAAAACATTAAATTTAAAACTTGTATGAAAAATTCAGTTGCTAAACTGTACATTGAGCTTCAATGTATGAAACTTAGTGTTATGACAACATTTTAAAATTTGGCCATGGAGTGAAACTGTCTCCAAACGTGGTCTCTCTCTCTGTATTCATATGTTTGGATTTTACTCTATACAGGTTGAATTTAGCACTGAATATTAAGAAAGGTGTTGAATCTACATTATATGCTTTGAAAATGCATTTCCCTTCGGCCCTTTTTAGATGTTAATTTGACACTTGTGTTTTCAGAGTTTTGCAACAAATAATGAATATTTTGGTGGAATATGTACCTGTTTTTTAGTTAATAGAATAAAGTCTGTGAGACAGACTAATGTTTGCCAGCTCCTAGTCTCAGCCAATCAATCCACTCCCTGGACCATGTGCCAGGAGATCTACTCTGTCAATCACCTTACCCCAAGCCCCTCCCACATTCGTCATCAAAAACATGCACCCTAGCTACTGTATGCACCCCAAATACAACCCCTACAGTGCAGAGCCCTATACTGCACCCAAGCCTTACAGCTAATCCACAAGGCACAAGCTTGCGTAAGGTCGGTGAAACTTCACCCCCGCTACTTTTGAAAGTTGTATTTCCTGTCCTTGTACGTGTGTTGTGACGATCGAGGCAAGGTACAGGTCCGGAAACCTGTAAACCCTCTTCGATTGTCTACCTGGTTTCCTCCAGAAAGTTTGAAACTCTAGAATGGATGCTTGAAACTTTCTTTTTAACCTCTGAGGAATATTGATGATGTATAGTGACCATTAAGCAAAAGACAGGTCTGGAAGCCTCACTACACTCACATGTCTACTTAATTTCCTC
Source organism: Strongylocentrotus droebachiensis (assembly GCA_035222895.1). Classification (NCBI taxonomy): domain Eukaryota; kingdom Metazoa; phylum Echinodermata; class Echinoidea; order Camarodonta; family Strongylocentrotidae; genus Strongylocentrotus; species Strongylocentrotus droebachiensis. The sequence continues at coordinate 60,541 of JAVYIG010010360.1, forward strand.
AAGTCAAATTTGCAACTTGTTTGAAATGGATTCTTGAGACGTTGTCACCAGCGACGGGTACTGATACTGATGATGCTCTTGGAGATTGTCTCGCCATGGACCAATAATTGATTATTCACTCTACATGGATTTCTATTGTATTTGCTAGCCTAGAGTGTCCATGACTGGCTGGAAGTTCTGGTGACCTCCCGTTTTGTTTCGATCCAAATTAGGACCTGCCGACTCATTAACAACATCATTAGATGGAAAATAAATAGGAACTTTTCCTGTGCCAGGAATTAAAGACTGATCAATTGTTATTTCATCTGTGATTCGCTATCTGGTTAAACATTTAATGGACCTGTTGAACCTCATATCTGCTTTTGTCTATGTTTTCTTTTAGTAACGCATTCATATGTCATATGTTTTGAGTGCACAATAACAAGCTGAATTTAAGTCTGCATGTACTTTTGAAAGTTGTTAATTTGGGTAAAAGGTCTCTCTGAGCTCAGACCTTTCAGTTACACAGACTGTTCATACAGAAATATTCTGCAGCAACTTCAATGACAGCACTCACTTCAACATTATAAAATAAGAGGACAGGATCTGATTGGAAAGCCCTTCAACAACTGTTTCACTTCCAGGAACTTTTCTGCTTGAGGTTAACTATTTTATCGTTACATGCAGTTAAAAACTGGTTAACATCATCACCAACGTGACTAAACTGGATAGATTTATTTTGGACCTTCATATACATGTGCATGGTGCATCAACACTTTTCTTTGAAGTTGGTTAATACCTGACTCTGTCAATTTGGGATGTTTGTTTCGAATAAAACTGCTGAATGTCTTTTCTCATTTTGAAGGAATAAGTTACATGCTGACCCCAATATCAATCAGTTGATTCCTAGGAACTTTAATAGTTTGAACTTCTGATGATTGCGACGCGAGACTGACCAATGTCTTTGCAGCTTTAATAGAGCATCTCATTCGGATCAGCTCACTTGGAGATCTAAAGTTCTTCAAAGTTTGATGTTCTTCTAGTTATATAACAAATTTCTCACCCATTTTCAATGTGCGACCTTTGAACTTTGATCCTGATAAACACCTGTCCACAATGTTAATTCACACTCTCCTGCTAGCTTTCAACGCAGTCACACGGCGTTCCGCGAAAAAGGCGAAGAATGCCGTGCAAGACGTCATTCGTAAGTAGATTTTTATCCAAGAGAACATTTGCACTTTGTTCCATTCAACCATTTAAAATCCATTTATTTTATTTGGTTGGTTTTGTTAATTAAATTAGACATGATTTCTGCATTTTTCTTTCTTTGACATGCTAAAAATGCATTCTTTATACATGTAGCGTGGAAAGATATTTACTTATTTGTATCAAAATTGCATTTTCACTTTCATGAACAGGTGTATTTGTAGTTTTGAAACTCTTTTTGTTGTGTATTCCATGTTTCTGTCATACATGTTAAATACTAAAAATGTTTTATAACTAATGAATGATTTGTTTCTACTTATAGATATTATTTCAAATTATTTTTACATTCAATATTCTTGACTTGCATCAGTTATAATGATGGTTGTGATATTTGAATGATTTCAGTTTTATTCCATTATCAATATTTTATAATCAGTAACACTCTGTATTTGCACTGTTGGTATAATCTAACTTCAGCACATTATTTCTCTTCTATTTTTGTGTTAAATTGAGGGGTCTTGTGTTTTGTCGTTATGAATTGTTAGCTTGTTATTTTTTCTAGTTACTTTGATTGTAAAGAAAAGATTTGATGAGCAATTTTTTGTGAACTACGTTTTCACAATGTTTGAAAGATGCGAGGGAGAGGAAGAGAGAGGGAAAGGGAGAGAGAGAGGGGGGGGGGAGAGCTATATAGACTCTCTCCTTATTTAGAAATACATCATGAACATCATTTTCATCAGTTATTTTTATTCTAACAATTCCAGACACTCCATTTATGTCATATATCTCAAAGCATTATCTTCACAAGTTTAATTTCTAGTTGTACCCCCATAAATCTTCATGGCACATTCCATCATAATCTTGTATACTACTGAGTTCTGTTTAGACAAAAGTACCAGCAGACCATTCCATTGATAGATATAGGGGTCATAAAATCTTTCTGACATGATAAAAAGTAAGGTATTCCTAGGAAGGGTGATTTATAGCCGGTAGGTATTGGATCCAGGGTGGGCTAAGATGACTCATCTATGGTATCCTCAAAAAACAGTTTGGAGGGGAAACTTGTGATACTAAATCGTGGATGATTTATTTCCCCTATTTACGAGTAAACATGCCTTGCTGAAAGAGAAGCTGGTCATTGGTTGTAATTCCGGAGTTTAGAGAATGCGGATGAGCATGATAAGATTGGTCTTGTCTTGCTTTGAAGTGATCTTTTCTTTAAATAATGTTTTTTTTAATTAACTTTTTGAGTGGTGTGTATTACCCTTCAAGATTCAAGATTTATTTATTTATTTCCACTTGCATAAAAAACATTTCATTCAGGAACAGTAGCAACAAATTCATTGTCAACTAGCATAAATTCATTAACAATGAAACAGTTATAAAGACTTTAACAAATGTGGAAAAAGAGGTGGTCTGTTAAAAAAGCACAGCTTGTTAAAACACAGATCACCTTTACAGGAACAACAACATTTTTCTAAAGAAGTAGATTACAATACAGGGGGAGGGGGACTAAACAATACTAATTTAGTTACCTATACTGACTATAAATATATATCAGATCTACCACTAATTTATAGACCTTCATGTGTCTAAGTTTGTTAAAGTAAAGACATTGGTAGCATATTTTAATGACCCATTGGAACAGGACAATTGAGGGTTGGATAAAAAAAAATAATGGTGACCTTTCAACAAGAAAAGAAAAAGAGCAAAGTGCAGGAAATATTTGTGGGTGGCTCACCTTCTGTTTATTTTTGTTGTTGTTTAGCAAATCATTTGAGATAAAATTGGAATATAGTTGTGTTTACCGCTCGAAGATGTGGAACAGAAGTCAAATTTTGAATCAATACCAGACTGTGTAACAACTACCTTGCCTTAACATTTGGTGTATAAATGCCTATTATTATTATTATTATACTGAATATGGGTCTCTAGTGATAAATTAAAATAGAGACAATACAAAACATAGTTATTCAAGGAGTTTTCAAGCTTCTTGGTATATACTGTACAAAGATCATCTGCTGATAGCCCTATCAGCATTAAATCTTCATATTACAGTCAAACCTGCTTTAGTGACCACCTGTCTACAAAGACCATATTTTTTTTTACCCTTGAAAACTGGTTTCTCATTGAAACATGTACTTAAGGAATCTGTCAATAAAGACAGTAGTTTGACTGTAGTTTGATTTTATGGTCCTCTAGCTCTCTACAGGCAATATGTTGAATCTTATTTTCATGAAGAGTAGGAACAAAGTCATTGTCTTATTATCTAATGATGTCAATCGCAGTGTCTATTGCCCTTCCTTTTTGCATTGATCCCATACCCAATTAACATCAGTCTCAATGCCATGCGTATCACAGTGATAATGAGCTAATTATGCCAAGGTCTTGTTGAGTCTCGTCGAGTCGTTAGTTGTAGAGCTGTCATTAGCCTTCCCATAATGCTCTTGGAACAGGAAGCAGACAGTCAGAATGCTTTCCTGGTAAACATGCCATTCATGATTAGAGTCGGAGAATTCATTTGTTAAAATGTTCTTTGTCTCAACTCTCTCCTTAACCTATTTTTATATGAAACTTGATAAAAAACATCTTTTCCTTTTTTAGTCATTTTTGATAATAGTCCTGGGGGCTGTTTCTTGAAAGTTGAAACCGTCATATGTCTTACTTATTGGACATCCATTGAAACGTGTGTTATAGAATTAACACGCGTATCTATGGGATGTCCACGAACTTAGACTTATGACGGTTTTGAGAAACTGGCCCCTGCCTTCTTATCTTCTGCATACTCCTCAAACCGATTTTTTGTTCTTCTGATGCCTCAAAAAGCTGTCAAGAGGCTTATCTGACATAGCAGCAAGTCCAGCAACAAAAATGAATTCCATTATAGAGATGTTGTTATCCCCTCCCCCCCCCCCCCCGAAAAAAAGAGGAAGTTACTTAAAAATTATGTAATTAGGGATTCTAGTGAGTGCAACATCCATAAATTGGAAAGTTTTGAACCACAAGTAGGCCCAATATAGCTCAGTCGGTAGAGCAGTGGTCTCGTATTCCGGTAACCCGGGTTCGAAACCAAGTATATGTGCTAGTGCCCTTTGGCAAGGCATTAATCCTCATTACCAGGTCCCTCAGAGAGGACCTAAAGCCATCGGCCTTCTGATTGCTTACTAACAAGCATTTATGCTTTCTTAGCAGTCGGGTAAAATAACCACCGCCACCACCACAAGTAACTCTGTGTCCTAGCTATGTATTAAAGAACATGAACAAATTACCTTGTGGCTTCGAGGGGTACGTCCATGGATGTTTATGTCAATAGTAGTGAAATTGCTCATTCATGCCCTAAATATAAATGGACCACTACTTACACGTGCATTTTGAGTGACCAATATTTGTAATAAATGCTTTCATTTGTTTTACGCAATCAGATTTTGAGATTCAAAATACATTGCATTTTCCCTCCTAAAAAAGTGTGTAATATGAGAATCAACTATGAACTTTCCCAGTATTAAGTATATATCGGTTACACAAGTTTCTGAAAGTAATTCACAATTCAAATGAAAATAAAGAAATCATCATAAGTTAGGCTGTACGCTCTTCTCATTTTTTTTAATTGTACCATTTTTTTATCATAGTAATGAACACCCACTTGAAACAAAAGTACTTTTGAAACATAAATACTTTTGAAACAAATATACTTTTGAAATTTGAATGCAGTGTGTAATGAGTAATAACAAGTTGTTTTGAAACCATTGCCATTTGCTCATACGTTCTTGATGTATCACCATATCATTTGTTAAAATTTCTGTGAATATAATGATTAATCAAAACTAGAATTTCTGTTTAGTTTTGAAAATATATATTATTCCCTTTATATCATATTGATTTCAGTTGTTGTCAGGTTTCATATGTCTGATGATAGATACTATCATAGGTTAAGGAAATGTCACAATGTGAAACTTTTGAAAATTGTCGTTAGAGCAGTTGTCTCGTAATCTGGTGACCCGGGTTCGAAACCAAGGCGATGCGCTAGTGCCCTTTGGTAAGGCATTAATCCTCATTACCAGTTCCCTCAGAGAGGACCTAAAGCCGTTGGCCGTCTGGTTGCTTACTTTAATACAAACATTTATGCTTTCTTAGCAGTCAGGTAAAATAACCACCATCACCATTGTTAACAATAGCCATTTCCTCTGCATGAAACTTTTGCACATCATAAAAAACATAATTATGCGGCATGGAACTTTTGTGAGTTTGGACCGCTTGCAAAATTGTTGACAGTTTCCTTCAAGTAAAGTTTCTGGGTTTTTTTAAAAACATTTTTAAATTTATTTTTTAGAAGATGTTGTATGTTCTCTTTTCAATATCATGCAGAGACTTTTGTTGTTGCGTTCCAACACCTTTCTAGAATTACGTAATTGATCATAAAAGGGAAGTGAGTTGGCAGAATATAAAGCTTGAACACACCAGAAAACAATAGTATGAGACTACAATGGAGCCTGATAATCCAATACTACTCAATTTCATGACCATCATCTATTGTCATATCATTTCCCCTTTTCAGAATAGAATAATTGATATAGATTTCCAGATTTATCTATACACCAAGTGGAATATCCTGTTCAAGGAAACAAACATAGATTAAACACACTTTGATATTTCCATTTCAGTTTGTTATCAGATTATTCTGAAAAACAATTGATTTCATGTGTGTATTTGATTTTTTTCTACTGAGAGTCAGTAGGGCATTAACTTCACATTTTTTAAACCCTTTCATGTAAGGATTTATTTTTACGGCAACAATAATAATTTTCTTTAATTCCTACATCGTTAAAATAAACTGAAAACAATATAAATGGGCGACAACTAATGTAGTCGAAAAGTTGAAAAATATGTCCAGTTGTGATCATTGTGCTGCCAATTCAAATATTGTTTTCCTCTTTAATATTCCTAGCATCAAACCAAATATAGTCATGAAACATAAAATGTGTGCAAAAAATGGATGAACAAATATTAGCTCTGTTGATAATTTAGCCATGATTTTTTTTCCCAACGCTTTCCACCACTTGGATTCCTTAGAACTCTTTGCATTATTATAAGTGTTTTTTAATTTTACCAAAACAGTCCAAATTTTCTGTTGCAAATAGTGGTAGGTAATTTTATAAAATGACTTTACAAATAGAACTGTATCATTGACATGTAGGCCTTGATTTTTAGATTGAAAATTGCTGTACGTTTTGGTATTACTCATTGCCTCATTGATAGTGTACCAGGAATTCAGCTGCCTGTTCTATTAAATTATAGCCAAAATAGGTTGATAATGCCCTAAATGAACCTGATTGATTAAAAATATTTGAAGCAATTTGGTAAAAATAAAATGTATTGTACCACTGATTTGTTTGATATATATTTCTTATTGAAATATCTATTAATAGTTAGGCAAACTAAATCTCTGCATTACCCTCATTTTTTCACCCCCTCTATTACTTGCTCTCATTGTTCTATCCTATTTCATTACCATTCACTTTATACACATATTTTAATGTGAATTATGTACACATGCATGTTTCTCTCTGGTTGTCTTTGTTTATATGTACCTTTTTCTCTTTAATCTTTATTTTGTGTATCTACTCACTTATATAAATGATTTCAGATGTAGTTTCGGATGTTGTTTTTATTTTTTGGTTGGGGGGGGGGGGGGGGGCTGGAGGATTTGGTTTTGAACTGATAAAAACAGGACAGTTTTTCAGAAAACAATTATGGATCTAGGGCAAGTCTTTCAACAAATGATCGCAATCAAGTTCCTCATAATGTAAATGTTTAACAATGCTCTGACCTATTGTCTTTTCGACTTCCTGTTGTCCTGAATAAAACCAGATTGCTATGGTATTGTCTAGGTTTTTGGCATCCCATGCTCTGAAACAGAATGTAAGGTAATAATGAAGGGGTAACTTTGTTTCCCCTAGAGGTATAAACCCCCCCCCCCCCCTTTCAGGTATAAAGCTGATTTCTGGAATGTGAAAAAATTGTGATATTTCGCTTGAAACTGTCTGCTATATTTTTGTAACAATTCATAGAAGATTTTTCCAAAAGTAAACTTCACAGAATTGTAATGGATCAAGGACTGTACATGAATGTGAACCATGAATGAACCCCAGATTCAATTATTATTTTCATTTGTATCCATAGCTCATTATTTTGTTTGTTTGTGTTTGTTTACATGAAATCGTGATAGTAACCAGATTTTTAACGGACGTGCCCCTTGGGAGACGTTCATAGTAATGTTTCTAGGCAGCGTTTCTATAACAGGAAGTATACCCTCTTACTACAGGTACCTCCACGGAAATAAACTAACTTGTCTTTTGATGCCGAGACGTGATAAATCTAGACCTTCCCCCAGATCATGAACTCTATGTTTGTTGTCAACAGCTTGTTGATACATTGAATAAAGGGGGAGGGGAGAGGCGGGAGGATGCGGGCTTCGGAGTGAAAGATAGTTTGATGGGTGGAAGATGTAGGTGAATAGAATACAAATGAAAATTGATATTACAAATTAAATTAGTTCAATTTAGAGGAGGGGTGGGGGGGGGGGGGGTAGTGGTTCATTTTTTTAAATAAGGTTTTGTTCCTTGTCCTAAGTCTAAATAAATGATATGTACCACAGCTCACCTGACATAGCATAAATTCTTTGGAAGACGTAAATTACTAATAAAGTTGCGAGAAGATTGTGGACCACTTGGGTACTGGTTGATGAGTCTATACACTTCTGCTTATAGGAGGTACATTACGTACACTGTAGTTGGGCAACAGGATTAACACCTGGAAAGTTATCAAGTATAAATTGATAGAGGAAATCACTTAATTTCAGTTGATATTACCTATAAGATCCACAGGGGCTTCAATGATGAATTACTGCACCAAGACCTGAGGGATACATTTTATGCCTTTATTCTGAGTGAATTATATACATGTAGGCCCCTTCAAAGTTGTTTTGTACTTTGTGATAAAACTGGGCCAATTCTGACAAGACGTCAGAAAGAAATATGTATCTTTTGTTGTTCCCTCTCATACTTCCCTTATACCCCTACCTACTTTTGCTGGCACAATTCCTTGTTGGTTGTAACCATAACATAATGGTATAAACTGTACAGCATATATCACAGAAGCTTATATGCTGTACATGTAGTATGTATTCCCCAGAATGTGTTCCTACTTCCAATACTTCAGTCAAGCTGTGCAACCAGCTGTAAGAGAAAAGGCTGAAGTTTGTAATAAAGAGGCTTCTTAATTCAACTATCCCAATTATCATTTTAGAAATACCTCACTCACATAGTGGATATTTCACGGTCTTGTGGATACGTCACATGACTGCAGATCACATGGTCGGCAGTTCGAGTCCCGCCACAGCACTTATGTCCTTTGGCAATACATTTATCTGCATTTGCCACACTCCACCCAGGTGAGGTCAAATGGGTTCCTGGCAGGATTTAATTCCCTGTAATGCTAGCAGGGAAAAAAAACTATAACAATTTTTGGGGCTACTTTTCAAGCTTGCTTGCATGAAAATAACACTCATTAATTTGTTTGCATTGACCTCTATGCAAAATTTGGGGGCTCTTTTAAGACTTTCAGGGGCTCTTTGGGCATTTTGGGGGCTAATTTGCCCGAGCCCCCGTGTATTTTTTTTCACTGAATGCTAGAGTCCCATAATGGCAGCCATGCCTAAGCCTCAGTAATAATTGTGGAGCACCAGGAGTGTCAAATCTGACAGACGGGAGCGAGAACCCATAATTATTATTATTATTATTAAATATTACAAGCTTAAGATGTTACTAGCATGTACTTCAAAATTATAAATCACTTAAAGACAGCAGTAATGTGATTTACAGTTGATAATACAGACAGATAATCCCGGGATCTATCCTTAATCCCACTCACTCAAATGGGTGTTAGTGTGTCTGCTCATGCACCCAGTGATTGTCTGTGCATGTGAATCATAAAAATGGATTTCAATGTCTTATGATTCATACAAGTTCTCTCTTCTTCATTCCACTGATTTGAGTTACGTTCCTGTAACCTAGTTTTGTGTTTGTC
>JAVYIG010010361.1:0-69801 GCA_035222895.1 Strongylocentrotus droebachiensis
GAGAGGGGGAGAAGAGAAGAAGTGATGAAATTGAAAAAAAGACTAATAGCATGAGAGGAAAGAAAAGAGCCAAGAAGACAAGAAAAGGGTGTAAAAAGAAAAAGGAGGAGCAAGAGAGAAAGAGAGAGAGATAGCCTTGAGCTTTGGATCAGCTAATGAGTAATAAATGAAACAGATTTTGAGCGGAGTAATTATCTTTCGCCGGAGAACTTGCATATAAAGGAGCTATAACTTGATTTTCTCTTTTTAATCAAACATGGGGAATAGCAAAAAACGGCTGAGCAATTTATTGCACTAATTACCAGAGGAGCATTCATATCTTCCAGAGGCCGCACTTTTGGATCGGAGAGCAATTTTATTGTTGGCGGAGCATTGTCTTTTAAGGGGTACTTTTGGGGAGGAGCAACAATTGTTGTAGTAGCCTTTGTATTTTACGGGGCAATTTTTGAGCGGAGCAAATGTCGGCGGAGCAATTGTCGCGGAGCAAGTGTCGCTTCAGGTGGAGCAAATGTCGGCGGAGCAAATGTCGCTTCAGGCGGAGCAATTGTCGGCGGAGCAATTGTCGGCGGAGCAAATGTCGGCGGAGCAATTGTCGGCGGAGCAAGTGTCGCTTCAGGCGGAGCAAATGTCGGCGGAGCAAATGTCGCGTTTTGCGGAGCAATTGACGGCGGAGCAATTGTCGGCGGAGCAATTGTCGGCGGAGCATCTGTCGGCGGAGCAATTGTCGGCGGAGCAACTGTCGGCGGAGCAACTGTCGGCGGAGCACCTGTCGGCGGAGCATTTGACGTCGGAGCAAATGTCGCGGAGCAAATGTCGCGGAGCAATTGTCGCGTTTTGCGGAGTAAATGTCGGCGGAGCAATCGTCGGCGGAGCATGTGTCATGGAACCAATTAGATATGAAAATAAAATCTATTCATTTTTGTAGAAAATGTGATGAATACAATTATGTATTTAATTGAATTTGTGTGAAATGTAAGAATATAGTGAGAATTTAGTAAATAAAACATTTGCATGTGAATACGTGCTGCTTAACTATATTCACAAACAATGCAGGTCCAGACTCTCAAGCTTCATCCACTCGAGTGTCCCTCTCCAGCCTCATCATATAACCTCGTAGAAGCACTGTGTTCTATGCCAAACCTGACTGATCTAACACTTGGAATGAAATTCACGGTGGTGTTCTACTCTCTATTGAAAGCAAAGGCATCATCCATACAGGTATATGTGTTCTAATGAATATGTAGTCTAGAGGGTCATTGAAGAAGGAAAAAAGAGTATTAGTGATAATATGATGGACATGTATATGAGTTTTTATGTTCCAAACACATTTTTTTTTAAAGGCCATTCACCAAATATTAAGGAACAGTCATGAAACTGAACGCAAGCTCACATGTGTTGATTCAGTTGAAATTCAAGTGTGTATAAAATTTAAATTGTATCGATCAATAATCAACATCCAACCTTTTTTAAGTTTGATCGAACCTACCGTTACCAAGTCACATGACCTTTTGTCTTTGCATGTCAGCCCGAAAATCACCCATTTTCGTGATTTGTGTACAAAACATGGAAATATTATTTTTCCAAAAAAAGAGAGAAAACATTGGTTATTTGGTCTTGTTTATAGTCATGGTGTTAATTTTTTGGTTTAAAATAGTTAAATTATAGTTAGAAATAAAATAAAACAACAAACACATTAAAATACATTAGTTAGAAAAACAAATAAATACATAAGAAATTATCAGAACAATAGATAACATGAGGAATAACCTGGATCGGCCGTTTAATAGTCAAGATCATGGGAGGGGGGGGGGGGCTTAAAAGCCCCCCAGGCTATGCAGTTTCAAAATAGCCTAGGCTAGATAGGGATAAGGGGCTTATATTTTATCGCCATCTAATTTTGGGAAACAGGTACCTAATTTTTTTACCCAGGACCCGGGTACTCGGTCCACCTTGTCCACCTTGTTTTCATCTCTGTATGTTGCCCCTTTTGTGTTAGCGCCCTCCTTCATTTTAAAGGATGCTCCTCCATCCCTATTTTATTTAATTATTTAAAAAGGTAACATTCAATTCATATTTGTTCATTGCGCTAAACCACAATATAAGTTTATTTAATTAAAATAGTCCCTTTGATGGGAGGGAAACCCCCCACATACCCCCAGCCCTCCCAATCACGCTTTCTGTTCCCTCATGGAAACCATTCTAAGCAAGATGGAAATGAAAAAATTCAAAATTTTTCATCTAAGAAGACAACATATTCCATCTATGTGGTACGCAAGCACATGGACAAAAAAGGAAACGGTGATGGTGTATTTCGACTATCATATTAGCTGAATCAGATTTTGGGGTGAGACCTGAAAAATCAAAGGTTACAGGGCCATGAAATTGTGAAAATCACATAAATATATTGTTGGTGTAATATATTAACACTTTAAACCATTGGCTCAACTACGTACACCCACAACAAAAAGTGAGTCACCCTTACTCAAATTGATGAGTCACTGGTTTGTCCGTACAGCGAAACACTTGAAGGATCATGTGAGTCACTATGACTCGATACAAATGAGTCTCTAAGACTCACTTCAAGTGAGTCTTAGATAAATAAGACTCATTTGTATCGAGTCATAGTGACTCACATGATCCTTCAAGTGTTTCGCTGTACGGACAAACCAGTGACTCATCAATTTGAGTAAGGGTGACTCACTTTTTGTTGTGGGTGCATCATGACATAGACCCCCTACTCCCTAGGCCTATCACACACATACCATACCATGCCAGAGTCACTGTCCACATTTGCAATGGAAAATATATCCTAAAATATCACATTTTAGCGATGTAATCGGTGGTCCCGCTACCCGAATCTGAAAAATCTACTTTGTACGCACTAAATTAAGCCTTAACTTGAGATTTATTTGTCACCCATACTGTCACGAAACAATCTTGAATTAATTCGTTTTACATCAAATAACAAGGATCTAGGAGTTTCGTTGTATAAAACAATGATGCAAGATCATGCATGTTTTCATTCGACACGGCTTCGTGCGATACAGTAGACACTATGAACATGACAGACAATGAAAGCGGACAAAATATACAGTTCCTCAGGTAGACAAAGGGACAGCCCTTCACTGCTATTATGTAAAAATGTGTAGAACAGGTGTCACATGCATATTCACCTGTTCTACACATTTTTACATAATAGCAGTGAAGGGATGTTCCTTTGTTTTCCTGAGGAACTGTATATTTTGTCCGCTTTCATTGTCTGTCATGTTCATAGTGAGAATCTATAGTTAAGTTACACACAGCCTCATCAACTCGAGTGCGGATATCGTAAAATGAACGCATGCATCATTTGTATAATAATCAGAAGATTCAGCCCACGAATCCAGTCATAAAAATCATCGTTTAAAACCATATGCGTACCAATTTTTCACTAGCTGCAGTCAAAACTCTTCTGAATCCAAGATATAAGATGGCGACGTCGCGTCGTCGATCGGGAATTCAAATATGGCTCGAGAATGCGCATTTTGGATGACGTCACGAAAGCATGCGCGCGCATGCATACAGCCTCACTTTCAAGTTGACTCACTTTTTTCTTCTAAAATGCTCTTATGTCGATCTTGACTCATTTTTTACGACCATGTGAGTCAGTCGAAGCATTTTGCAAATGCGTCAGCTCATGATTGACACACTGGTGAAATATAAATGAGTCAATAGAGACTCATTGGTTGTTACTAATGAGTCAATTTACACCTGACTCACGAAAATTATGCTTAAATGTGTCAAATGACTCACTTTTTGTTGTGGGTGTATAGACCTGTAAGGATGAAATGATTAGATTTTGAGTGTAAGAGATCAAAGATGAATGATAACAGGGTCATGAACTGTTAAAAATCCCAGAAAATACCTTATTAGTCTAAAAATTAACAAAAAATTAACCAGTTTCAACCGATCAAGTCTCGGGTATGTGTGATCATGAAAAGATTACCGGTAAATGAAAAGGGTTTAGGTTCGTGAGGTCAGATGTTAAAGGTCACAGGATCATTGATCATTGAACATACATGTAGGGGTAGTCATATCAGAGATACAGTCACATTCATCCTGTTTATTCTGCATTGTGTACATTACATATGGGTAAACGTCTATTTTTGCTTTGCATGTAGTGCAATCATTCTGGATGCTGCACATCAATATTGTTAGATACTATAAATTTAATATCAAAGATGCACAAGATTCTAGGCTATCAAGTCAGGACAGATCTTGGAAATGAATTATTCTCAAATACATTGCTTATAGGAGAGGAGGCAGCTCCCACCCTCCCAAGCCCTTTTAGCTTTGAATTATAAAAGTCATGCTCTTCTGTTCTCTGATCCCCTAATACTGTAGTATGAGCAAAATTATAAAGATTTGTCTAACAGGTAGTTTTTTTAATTTTTTTTTTTACTTGATGTCGATACTCTATTTCAATTAAAGGTACTACTGCTATAGTGGATACCACTACCATTACCACTACAGTAAAACTACCTCTATTATTAATTTTACATTTTTCATGAAATTGCAGTACAGATTATATCAATTACTTGTTGACATTTTTGAAAATCTTTTGCTCAATTGTTATGCCTCCGTTACGAAGTAGCCGGAGGCATTATGTTTTCGGGTTGTCCGTCCGTATACGTACGTCTCGTTCTCGTGATCGCGTTATCCGAAGAACCAATGTATGGATTCCTGCCAATCTTTGGTCATGTATGTATCTTGCAGAGCCGATGAACTGATTAGATTTTGGGGTCATGAGGTCAAGGTCAAAGGTCATGCGGCTCATTATGTATGCAAAAATAGCTTGTGATCGCATTATCATTAGAACAGATTAATGGATTCCTGCCAAACTTAGATCATGTATGTATCTTGCAGAGCCAATGAACTGAGTAGATTCTTGGGTCATGAGGTCAAAGGTCATGGGCTCATTATTGTCGTGTTGGGATCGGTGATTTAAGTTATTGGCAGTAGGAGAGGTATATACAATAAAGAAGCAAGGAGAGGCTAGCAATTCTGTAGTCATATCAAGAGTATTTATTATCTCCAAACTCTGGAGAATCGAATCAGTCACATCATTATGAACTTCCACATTGTAAAACACAAGATGAAGAGAGAGCCAGCTAGAAAGAGGGTCTTGATCAAATGGTGATCAAAACTCAACTCTCCTCAGAAAGCCAGAACATGTAATATTTATCCAGAAGGATACAAGTAATATGAGGGTAGGTTACATTGTGTCAAAGGGACAAAGACATGAATGAGAGCCGCCAAGACAATGGACTACTTCGTAGTTTTATGTATGGGCTTAAACATAACAGTGGTGGTATTTCCTAGGAAAGGGATTTCTATTGGGAAGGATTACAAAGATATAGACTTGGCTTTTAAGTGCATCTCAAATATGAGGGTACATGTACTTTACGATTAACTGGGTTTTGGGACAATTCTCATTAGAACTGACAGATGGATTACTAATTAACTCGGGACATCTTGCAGAGCCAATGAACTGAGTAGATGTTAGGGTAATGAGGTCAAAGATCAAAGGGTCATATATGTATATGATAAATTGCTTTGTAATCACGATATTCTGAGAACCTGTTAATGGATTACAATTGAACTTGAATTTGAAAAAATTCTTCTGTTTTGGTTTGTAAAATTGCTCTATGACGGAGGCATCATTTCGACTGCGCACAGTTGAAGTTCCATCTAGTTTTTCTTACTCTAGCTTTTTCAATTCTCCATACTTTGGATGTACATAACTATTGCTCTTGAGTGTATATTCCCAAGAAAATAGATAATATGCCAGAATGAAATAGATCCACTTACTTGAAACTGATACAAGGTTTACAAGCAATGTTGCTGTTATATGTTACAGGGTTGTTTTCCTCAGCTCAGGAAGAGAAACTTCAGGTTCAATGTAGTTGCTCATGACTTGGACTCGTTTCCTCTCGCCCTCACACATTTGCAAAGGTCAGTGTTCACAGTATATTTGATAAAAATTCTAAAAATTCAAATAATATGATATTAAGTCAAAATAAATATCAATATGAATTTGCATACAATTTTAGAAACTTGAAGAACCAACCCCGACTAGAAGCCATGTTAATTAGCGCTAGTCGTGTGAACCTGGTACCTGCCAACATCAGTGTTACCACTGATGTACACTCATCAAGACGGGCATTACCTCTATCAGACTGCCCACTACAGCAATCCATGGGTGATGTACACTCTCCAAGAAGGACATTACCACCATCAGACCACCCTCAACAGCAACCAATAGGTGATGTACACTGTCGAAGAAGGACATTACTACCACCAGACCACCCTCAACAGCAACCAATAGGTGATGTACACTGTCGAAAAAGGACATTACCACCATCAGACCACCCTCAACAGCAACCAATAGGTGATGTACACGATAGAAGAAGGACATTACCACCACCAGACCACCCTCAACAGCAACCCATGGGTGATGTACACTATCCAAGAAGGACATTACCACCACCAGACCACCCTCAACAGCAACCAATAGGTGATGTACACTGTCGAAGAAGGACATTACCACCACCAGACCACCCTCAACAGCAACCAATAGATGGTGTACACTGTCGAAGAAGGACATTACCACCATCAGACAATCCTGAAATTCCAGAGAAGCAAGCAAAGTAAGCAGTCTAGTTGCTATGGTATCGGTAGAGAAAGAAAGTGTCCCAGTGGTAACACTTTATCTTGACTTTGTGTATGTATGATACAGAGGAAAAAGAGGTTCAGATTAGAATCAAGAGCTCATTGTATACCTGTTTTATGCAGAAAGGCAGCATGTTTTTCTGGAAAATGTTGTTGAAAATACTCTAAATTGGGGGTCATTTTTGACTCGGCTATGATCATGCATTATGCCTGTGTTTAGAAGGTGACAACACCAGGGACTAGTAGTTATAATGATCATAACAGTGACTTCTGATTTAGTGCACATACCATCATACCATGACAGTTCTGGCGCTCAAACATTAATATTATTACCCTGGTCCTAGTCGGCGGCCAAATGTGTAGCATTCGGCATATCGTGTGCCCATTTGTACCTGGGTGGAGAGTGACAAATGTAGATTAATGCCTTGTCAAGAATTTTAGTGCATAGTGCATGTACCAACTACCAAGTATATGTGTCTTGTAGACTTATACCATTTTGTTTTAGGTGATTTTGCATGCAATGGTTGAAATACCACTCAACTAGAGTTATGAGTTTAAAGGTAAAGACCAGTTCTGGAAAAGCCCCCCTCTCAAAAAATGAAATGGAAGCTCTTATTACCAATCATGTGAAAGAATGTTTTGAATGATATGTAATGATACAAAAATGCCGGGAAACCGCCTACTAATTGATATATTTGGTAAAATATTATATCTATCCGGACTGGATAGATATCGCGCATGAGTCGCGTAGTCCCATATACATCTTTCTGTGTACAGTGCTTGTAACTTTACCAAGACTGGGCCGAATTTCTTATCATTTTGATGATTCTAGAACCTTGCAGTACACCCCAATACTTATATGCTAGATGATCAACCCTTTCTGATCGATTCCACAATGTTTCTTTCACAATGCAATCGCATGACCAGAACTGGTCTTTATCTTTGAGTATGTAATATTTCAAATTGACTTATCAAAATGTCACTGTATATGTCAATGTCATTGCACATGTTCAATCAAATTATAATTTAGTAGAATCTAAATTAATGTGTGAATTTGTTACCAGAAATAACCCAGATGTTAAGAGCCGTATTGCTATACGGTAGTTATCTTGTCAACGAACTTGAGTACTCTGTATAATAATTTAGAACTTACTTTGTCTGGTGGTTAGGGTGTATAGGCCCGAGTTTATATCATGGATTATTGTTTGTGAATTTAGAGCTACATCCAGTTCTAGTTTTTCAAATACAGTTGAGGAAATATTTTCCTGAATTTTCTTTACATCATTCCAGTGTATGTATGTGAATATGCTGCTATAATTTAAGATACATTTTTGTTTTGTCAATCTAACATGTCTGAGTTATCAGTGTAATATTTAATTTGAAATGGATTATTGTTTGTACAGTCATGTTAACTACATTCACCAGTACTATATAATAAATCCATTTGAGGAAATTAATATTTTTCAGGTTTTTTACATCATTCCAGTGTACGTGTAAATATGCTTCTATAATTGTACAATACATGTTTATTCTAATTGTATTCAGTACTGGATTTTAATAATTTTGATGATACATATTCCAAGCTTTTCTTCGCATCATTATGATTATGATCATGATGCAATGGTATGATACATGTATATTTTGAACTTGTATGTTTGCCATACTTGCCTTGTAAATACGGTTTATATTTTAGTAAGTTCGATTCCCGATTGGCTTATAAGATACAAACATAGATAGTACTCTTATGAGCATTCCGTTATGTCATTTTTATAATCAACTCTGATTTTCATAATACCGGTAGACAATGTGAATCGCTCAGATCTGTGAGTTTATTCTGAATTTTGTCATGCAAAAGGATGAAGTAAACAGGTCTTTCTATCGATGTATATTGGATGATCATGAATTAATGAAATGAAGTTTGCAATATGCCTTGGATATTTTAACACTTTGATGTACAAAGGAGACAAAAGGCTGTGCTAGTTGTGGTTTGGTGATGGTGTATACTGTATTTATGACTATCATATTAGCTTTAAGTGTGTGACGGGACACTCAACATTTTGTTATATTTGCATGACCTCGCAATATAACAACCTTATTTTGCATGTTATAACGCGTGCAAAGGTGAATTAGACTGTGCACATCTCTTCTATTTCTTTACGCATACCCATTGTTTGCATTGTCTCATCTGCTTGCGTCATCTTACTTGTTCAAAAATGCTTTCTGATGTCATTTAAACTGCATTATTGTACTTTATCATAATTTAAACTGCATTACTGTACGTTGTCCTACTTTGCTTTCATTTTCTCTGTAATTGATGCTGATAATGATTGTACTTTACAAGTTTACGATAGTAACTCTGAAACATGTAACTATCTTTAATAGATGTGGATTAGTGATATATCTGCTGTACCAATATCAATACTTCATAATTGATGTGTATTATTTTTATAGCATTGTTCTTAAAGTCCCTGATACAAAGTGTATTACCCTTCAACCTAATCTGACACTATGCAAACACTACTAATATTACCAGCAATCTAAAACATACAAGAAAGGTAGCAAAAGGCAAAAGCAGTTGATTTACCATCAATCGAAGATCTGTACCAGACTAATATCCTTTTTAAAGTGAAACAGATTAATGCAGGACCCCTCGCATCCATTGAGTGAGAACTTTAAATTTAACAGATCAGGAATACACCTGTGTGCACCATAAACTCAACGTGCATGTTTCTGACTCTATCCATCTCTTTAACTCCAAAGCAAGACGAGTTTCACCATCATGAAGTTACCTTGTAAATGTACAACAGTGTACAGATTTGTCATCTCTCTCTCTCTCTCTCTCTCTCTCTCCCTTTCTCTTCTATCCCCTGACTCTCTCTCTCTCTCTCTTTCTCTTTCTCTTCTCTCCCCTGTACCTTTGCTAAAATTCCTACGTGTGCACTTGCATTGCCAATACATAGATTTCATACATGTATCTAAATTATCAATAATCAATTAAGCTACAAATGTACTGGATTGTCTAAAGACAACATGATCTAGCCACACTATATCGATGGCACTGAATGTAATATTTTGATAAATGATATTGTATAAGTAATAACATGCAGTAAGTAAGTAGGTAAGTAACTACTATAAATAATGTAAATGATAATATAAATAATAATAATAATAATGATCAGCTCATTTTGTTGATGACCTTTCTGATGGAATCGATTGTAAGGATAATGATATAACTCGAGTACTTTGTATGTTATGTATGTATTTTGTCTCATTATGTGTATTTTTTATATTGTATTACAAAAGTCTTGTACCAAATCAAATCAAATTTCCTGATATGGACAATAAGTTATATACCTATACTAATGTCATAAGAAGTGATTATAATTTGAATAAAAAAGGAAGATTTAAATATACCTTCTGTATCTCTTATCTCTTTGTCTGATGTGAAATCTAGGCGAGACATGTGAAAGCAAGAGAGAGGAGAGGGGGGGCAGAATTGATAGAAAAAGAGCTAGCCAAATGAGCAAGTGATACAAAAAAATAGGAGCAGAAAAGGGAGATGCTAAGAAAAAACAAATGTCAATTAAAAAAAATGAGTGAGAGAAAAGATTTTTAAAAGGGACAGAGTATAGAAAAGAATGAAAAGGATTACTTTGGAAATAGATTGAATGAAAGGGGAGGGAGAGAGAGAGTAGAGCATAAATGAGATGGAGCGGGTGAGAGAGAGCAATGTTGATGAGGAGAGATACAAAGAAGGGTGATGAAGAAAGAGCGGGTGGGGGGGGGGGCAGAGAGAATTACCTGCATTTAGCAACGAGTGAAAATAGGGACGGATAAATGAATGGTATAATAGGGGAGGGGGGAGAGAGAATTACGAGCAGGAGAAACGGTAACGGGGAGATAAACGAGGTAAGAAACATTGATAATTGTAGATAGACTGAGAGGAAAGGGGAGTAGAGGAATTAAGTGAGAGGAGCAGAAATAATGAAGATATACCGGAACAAAATAAACAGAATATGGAGGGATGAGACATGAGCTAGAGAGAGAGAGAGAGAAGACGGTAATGGCGATGAAGAGAGAATGGAAAGATTGAGAGGAAGAGAGAGTGAGATAGAGAGAACAAAATAGAGATACCAGGAGAAAGAGTAAAAGGGGTGAGAGTAAAATGAGAGAATGAGTTGAGAGGGGTTGAGGGGAAGAATAGACCGGGAAGAGGAGGGAAAGGAGAGATGAATAAAGCGGGAAAGAGAGAAAGAAAAGAAAGAGAGAGAGAGAGAGTGAGAGTAAACACGAGAGAATAAAAAGAGAATGGGGAAGAAGATAGGGGACAGAGGGTAGGGGGGGGGGGGTTGTGGGGAAGAATAGACCCGGAAGAGGAGGGAAAGGAGATAAAGCGGGAAAGAGAGAGAGAGAGAGCGAGAGAAAGATAGAAAGAGAATTAGATAGATAGAGAGAGAGAGAGAGAGAGAGAGAAAAAGATATTGGCCCGTGTGTGGGACGTGGGCCACTCTCTAAATTCATTAAAACTAGACACAAAAACACAAATGAAACGAGGGGCTCACTTCCATTCTTGTCTCTTTCTTTTACTTTAAACAAATTCAAGTACATGTAACTGCATTTCTGATTCCTGTATCAGGTACGTCTATGATCAAACAGACATAGATAACCACAGCATATGGAGATACATGCCAACATTCAAATAATATCCATTTACACACATTGTAAGAAATACATTTTGAAGCATGAGAGTTCACATCTCGTTAAAAAGGCAAGTCATGATAAACGGACCTAAAAAGTATTATATTATTTCTGTGTTATCAAACATTTGTAGAATAGACTTCAGAGATTGTGTTGCCCTTTTGCAAAGTTTTCAAACAAATAATCCCCCTTTACATGTGTTACATGAAATATCTGTTTACAAACATACTTACATAAATACATTTCTAAACATAGAGTTCACATCTCGTAAAAAAAGGCAAGTTATGCTGAACAGACCTAAAAAGTATCATATTATTTCTGTGTTAGCAAACATTTTTTTTAATAGACTTCAGAGGTTGTGTTGCCCTTTTGCAGTTTTTTCAAACAGAAAATAGGCATGGATCAGCAGTACACTAACACAACAATGTATAACATCCTATAGTCAATGCTTCTGCACTATTTTGTGAGAGAGAAAAGTGTTCATGCCAAATATGTTGCAACTAGTGGACACACTCATACTTCTAAATAGAGATCAATCCTTTTGTTAAAATATAAATGTTTTGTGGACAAATTAAGCCTTAGGTTCATGTTGAAATTGATGGGTAAGACTGACATTGTTACAGAATAAGTGATTTGTTGAAGAATAGATCACAAATTGAACAATCGTTGTCCATAACCAAATGATTTTGGTGACCCGGCCGCCTGAAACAAATTTGAAGCATTCAATTATTCCACTCAAAGTCAGCTTCAGGTTTCTGTAAATTGTAATTTGAAGGGATTTCTTCAGTTGCATTTTGTTCTATACATGTATATCATTGCAATGTATTCATACAATTCTGAATTTCTGTCCAGCAAAAGGGATTGTATACATGTATGCTTTGTCAAACATGTATCAAATACATATAGAAAGATGCATGTACATAAATTTATTACATGGTAATGTATGAAGAAGTATATACATATTTACAGTGTATTGAGATGTAAAGCTCAATATATTTAATATGTCTCGAAAACAAGATACAGCATACATTTTAACATTCACAAACAAACACACTGTCTGGTAAGAGCTGGAAGGGCATATATATATGACTTAACATGGGCTAATCTTGAGCTCTGGTATTGGCATCGTATGTTGAGAGAACATGGCTATAATTCATATATATATGACTTAACATGGGCTAATCTTGAGCTCTGGTATTGGCATCGTATGTTGAGAGAACATGGCTATAATTCATTCTGAATTGTTTATCCTGCAGTAGATTGATTGTTTCAACCAGGATGTTTGAACCAAATAAATACAACCTCACAAAAAACTTGCTGGAAATCATCTTCAATAAAAACCACAACTCTCATTTGCATATGGTGTCGGACCGATACTTACCCGGATTTCCTTATCTTTCTCTGCTCAATTACTCAGCCCCTATATATTTTCTACCAAAATCGTTTGGCAAATGTCATTTATTTATAATCTTGAACATTCAGTGTAAGTTTTGTTGTATTCTGTGAGAATATATTATCTATCATTACCAGAACTCAAGCTTATCTTTAACATGGGAATAACACCCTTCTGGCTCACAGCAGACTATACACACACACACACGCATATTCGACATACATGCACAGTATATATTTAACAGATATAAGACTATACTTTACATGTATAGTAGTACCATTCATGTGTAAAAGCTGACTGAATACAGCTGCCTAATACATGTAGCTGCATTGCCCATGTCAAGTTCATTTTATAAAATGCATCCAGTAGATATATTTTCAATATTGTATGATAAAAATGAATATTTATCTATTCTTGTCCTTACATATTAAATATAGGATCTAAAGGAGGGAGTACCTATTCTTATAAAGTTAAATTTTATGTTTGCATAGACAAAATTAGGCTGCAAAGAATATTCTAGCTGAAAAATAGTTAAACATTTAATATATAGACCCCCCAAAAAAAAAACCAAAAAAAAATACATGTACGTGTTAAAATTAAACAAGAGTTACACTGAAATGGCATATACAAGCATTCAACTTTTCAAGTTGGATATCACAATGTGAACTAGATTGATTACAATATAAAAGTCATCAGGGTTTATTTTTATGGATCATTACATAAATTTTATAATTTGATTGCAGTTTTCCAAATACTTCTACCTTATATACAGTGGAAACTCATTATAAGAGCACTGATAAAACGAGGTGATTTCGCTGGTCCCAGCTCTCTATATTCTTTTGATTTTGTACCCTGATATAACAAGGTAATTTCCAAGTATAACAAGTTTCCACTGTTTGCAATTACTGCTACTTACTTGTAATCTGAATGAGAGAAAGTCATGAAAGCAATTTTATATTCATCTCAGAGTCCTAAAGTCCTAATTGTGCAGATTAAAACATGAAGGTGGGGCAGAACTAATGATTGATAAACAGTGTCCACAGAACTCTTATCAATGAACATACACGTAACTTTGGCATTAAATATAATGGAAGACTAATAATATGTAGAGATTAGGAATTGGCCTTTCTTGTGTGAAAACACATTGTCACACCTTGATGCAGCTCAAATGTATAGACCAGTTATGGTCATGCGATTGCATTGTGAAAGAAACGTTGTGGAATCGATCAGAAAAGGTTGATCATCTAGCATATAAGTATTGGTGTGTACTGCAAGGTTCTGGAATCATCAAAATGATAAGAAATTAGGCCCAGTCTTGGTAAAGTTACAAGCACTGTACACAGAAAGATGAATATGGGACTACCCTATATCTATCCAGGCCGGATAGATATGATAATTTACCAAATATATCAATTAGTAGGCGGTTTCCAGGCAAAATTTGTATCTTCACGTATTAGTCACAACATATTCTTTCACATGATTGGTAATAAGAGCTTCCATTTCATTTTTTGAGAGGGGCGTTTCCAAAACTGGTCTATACCTTTAAAGATGACATTGAGTTCAAGGAGGGGCTAGAACGAACGACACCAAGGCCAGAGTAGAGAGTACGCGACAGGGGAACCTCTTACTTGCACCACCACACTTTTTACTTATTGAATATTAGAAGGACAGTTTCGCAGCCACACCCCGCACTCGGCACAAAAGCAACGCACAAAGTACAAAGATACTCTACAGGATTTAAGAGGCCGATACTCAACTGGAAGAAGAAGAAGAAGAAGAAGATCAGTACTAAATGCTACAACCTGAGATACGACAAGAATCACAAACAAACAAACAAACAAACAAGCAAGCAGCACAAAACAAGTGAAGTTT
Organism: Strongylocentrotus droebachiensis; assembly: GCA_035222895.1. Classification (NCBI taxonomy): domain Eukaryota; kingdom Metazoa; phylum Echinodermata; class Echinoidea; order Camarodonta; family Strongylocentrotidae; genus Strongylocentrotus; species Strongylocentrotus droebachiensis. The sequence continues at coordinate 14,675 of JAVYIG010010361.1, forward strand.
ACTTCTGATTTTCCTCAAACCTGTTTCTCACATTTTGCTGCTTTAGATCAACTTATTGTAATCATGGAATGAAACGAAATGAAATGAAAACGATAAATATTCAAATATCAGGAAAGATTTGTCTTTGTGATCCAAACACACATGTGATTTTTACATGTACATCTTGGGACATACATAAGACATACACCGGTAAGAGACACAAATATACCAGTTATCAATGATATAGAATATTTTCATATAAAACAAATACATCTAGATATATACAACCACAAGACAACATATAAAAAGCTAGTATTACATACATATATGTACTCTACAATATAAATAATTTTTCTTTGTATTTACAGGTACAATCAACTATCACACCAATTGATAGTTTATAATCTAACAGTTGTTTTAAAATGTTTGAATTGCATTGCCTTCAAAATACACTATGGCCTATATGTATTGTAAGTGCGCCATCGACACCCCTTCATGCTTTAGCATTTTTTCCGTATAGCTACTATATTCACTTTCCACTTCCATAATTTTTTCTTTTACACAGATCATGAGCAATTGATATCTTTACTTTTTCTACAAGATTTCATTTTAATACAGATAATGTAACACTTCCTAATTTTCTGTTCATTGGTGAAAACTCCAATTTTCAGCCACAAAATAAGTTTCAAAACCAATATTTTTTAGAATTTTTCATCACAACCTGGCAATTTTTAAAACCTTTGATATCATTACTGCCTGTGTATATCATTTTCAGATACAGAACTTTTATTAAAACAATGTAGCAAGGAAAAAAGCTTTGTTGCCAATTTGACAAAGAATCAGTGATTGACTTAGCCCTTAAGTAATTCCTATCTTGGATAAGAAGAGGATCTGATTGTCTGATAGGTGGTCTTAATCATGCGATTGCATAGGCAAAACCTAAGGTGCAGCATACAGTATTATCACTTTTGTTGTGAATCTGCTACAGAAAATATGATATATGAGAAATATATCATTTTCAAAATCAACAGATACTACATTATTTGGGTCAAACCTTCTCTGCAGCTCAACATAAAATAATAATATAGTGGTCAGTTCTTGTATAGCACTCATGTCTGCCAGAATTTACACTCCCACATTATTACCACAGCTTTAGCATGGCTGTCATTAGGCGTTCTAGCATTTAAAGGAATTAATTCCTGCCAGGTACCCATTTACCTCAACTGGGTGTAGTGTGGCAAACGCAGATTAACGTCTTGCCAAAGGACATTAGTGCCGCCTCAGGACTTGTGCCGCGTGGGCACTCGAATCGCGAACAACGTGGTCCACAGTCCGGTGACATACCCACTAGACCCCGACACATCTACAATCCTAAACTATCCTATGTGATATGTAAAAGATACTGTACTGTATGCTGGCAGAGCCTCAATATAAAGCACTATCTGCAGCATAATGTAAATCCTCTTTAATCCAGACAACATGCCTGTAATCAGATCACAATGGTTTGTTGGTAGAACTATTTTTCACGATGCGATTTTACAGATGCGCTTGATGCAAATCAAACGCAAGTCCCCCATTCACAGTCTCCTATCTCTTTTGTACATAGTTGCGACTGCCATCAAACACAAATAAGTTGCAAAGTTGAAGTGCCAATTAATCGCAATTGTTTATAAGAAGGGGCCAAGGACTGCAGAGGTGGCGAGCAAAGAGTTAATCGTCGGTTATGATAACAGGTAACCTGGGGAAAGATTGGGGAATCCAGACAGAGCTCCAGGCTGCAGCTAAAGGAGTATAATGGTACTACTTTCGTCACTACTGCCTTTAAAATACCATGAGAAACTGTAGAAGCACATCAAGTTCACTTCCCAAACCAACAGCACACATCTTTCACAAGTCTTTACACCTAGGCTGAGGTGGGGAGAGAAGCGGTAATGATTGTTGGTTCCCAGTAATATCTTTCACAAGTCTTTGTCCAGACCTCTATGCTGAGGTGGGGAGTGAAGCATTAATGATTGTTGGTTCCAGAAATATCTTCCACAAGTCCTTGTCCAGACCTCTATGCTGAGGTGGGGGAGTGAAGCATTAATAATTGTTGGTTCCCAGGAATATCTTCCACAAGTCTTTGTCCAGACCTCTATGCTGAGGTGGGGAGTGAAGCATTAATAATTGTTGGTTCCCAGGAATATCTTCCACAAGTCTTTGTCCAGACCTCTATGCTGAGGTGGGCAGTGAAGCATTAATGATTGTTGGTTTCCAGAAATATCTTCCACAAGTCTTTGTCCAGACCTCTATGCTGAGGTGGGGAGTGAAGCATTAATAATTGTTGGTTCCCAGGAATATCTTCCACACGTCTTTGTCCAGACCTCTATGCTGAGGTGGGGAGAGAAGCATTAATAATTGTTGGTTCCCAGGAATATCTTCCACAAGTCTTTGTCCAGACCTCTACGCTGAGGTGGGGAGTGAAGCCACTGGCGTACTGGTGGGGGGGGGGGGGGCTTGGGGGGGGGGGGGCGCCAGCCCCCCCCCCCAAATAAAATTGAACCATGACTTATTTTAAATTCCATATACAAGTGATGTATAAATGTTCGTGATATCACATGATTTTCAACAAAATGCGCGTTTCTCCATTTCTGTTGCAAACTGACACATTCCCAAATGGCCAGGAAGAGCATATGTTTTTTTATAGTCACTAAGGGGCCGTGGCCACTAACAGTAACAGTAGTAAAAAAAATCCTTTCCAGAAGCAACTGTGACAAGTCTGCCATGTAACACCATGTAACCAACATCATGTAAAACTGCACATGTACCGTTAAAGGTACTATGTCCCATTTGCAGGCCAAACAAATGAAAAGGTTAAATTCCAACGGCATTTAAAAGATAATACTACTTTAGAACTTCCCTAAAAAAGGTGGGGCTTGAAAATGTCTTCAAGTGGGAAAATAACGATTTTTAGTTGTCAAATCGACTTAGGAGCTATAGAACCAATAAGTCTTGATAGTACCTTTAAGGGGCCCAGTGGGGAAATTGAATTCAGACAAGATTAAGAGTCGAGAACGGTACAACGAATCGTCTTCCTTCTCTAATAATTTAATGAAGTGTCAAAGCTTCCGCGCTTTGCGCGGGAGGGGAGGGGGGGGAACTGAATTCAGACAAGAACACGATACAACGAATCGTCTTCTTTCTCTGATAATTTAATGAAACGTGAAAGCTTACGCGCTTCGCGTGGGATGGGCGAATATGAATTCAGACAAGGACTAAGAGTCGGCCGAACCGGTACAATGAATCGTCTTCTTTCTCTAATAATATAATGAAACGTGAAAGCTTCTGCGCTTCGCGCGGGATGGGCGAAAATGAATTCATACAAGGATTAAGAGTAATAATTTATTGAAACGTCGAAGCTTCCGCGCTTCGCGCGTGATAGGCAAAAATGAATTCAGACAAGAATTAAGAGTAATAGTTTAATGAAACGTCAGAGTTTCCGCGCTTCACGCGAGATGGGCGAAAATGAATTCAGACAAGGATTAAGAGTCGGAACCGGTACAATGAATCGTCTTCTTTCTCTAATAATTTAATGAAGTGTCAAAGCTTCCGCGCTTTGCGCGGGAGGGGGAGAACTGAATTCAGACAAGAACACGATACAACGAATCGTCTTCTTTCACAATAATTTAATGAAACGTGAAAGCTTCCGCGCCTTGCGCGGGATGGGCGAAAATGATTTAAGTAAGGATTAAGAGTAATAATTTATTGAAACATCAAAACTGCCGCGCTTCGCGCGGGAAGGGGGGGGGGGGGGCAGAACTGGATCCAAACAAGAATTAAGAGTCGAGAACGGTACAACGGATCGTCTTCTTCTTCTAATAATTTAATGAAGTGTCAAAGTTTCTGCGCTTCGCGCGGGAGGGGGGAGACTGAAAGATGACTTAGTTCCTGGCCCCGGGTTTAAAGTGTTAAATTTGTATACATTTGGACATTGGCATTTATATATTTGTCGGTAATTGGTTGCTCATTTTGTCGGTAATCGGTGGCCTCTTCACCCTCCCCACTCCCCCACTGACAAAGATCTAGCGATCTAGCGAACATTATCAAACAAACGTTCCCCCTAACTCTCATATCCCTGTTTAACTAAAGATTCTCTTAAAACATATTTGGGAAAACAACATTTGTTTCAAGTAGGCCGGAGGCAGGCGCCGAATTTAGAGAAACCGTTGACCGCAGCCTCATTGTACGCCCATGTTGGAACGGAGACAAGGGGGAACTCAAAATGTTTCGATAAGCGGTGTCAAAACTGTTATATATATATATGCCCAACTGATACAATTATTTTTAACAGTAATGGAAATAAAAACGTTCAAATTAAAAGATACATTTTCATGCACATCGAGAAATTGCTTTACTTGTCTAAATTGTAATGATTGTGGAAAACAATATATCGGAGAGACAGGAGATTGACAACCCATCGTCAACACATAAGAGATAAACAATATTAATTCCTAAATGTGAGTAAACATAGGCCTATATCAAAATGTGCAATAGGAATAAATCCAGAATTTGATGTCATACCTTTTTATAAAATGAGGACAGAAAAAATATGAACGTACAGGATGAAAGAAAAATATTTTTTAAATGTATTTCAGCCAGAATTGAACAAGCCTTAGTTCGACATAGAGAATAATGCGTTTTTTTTAATATGAATCTGCATGCCAATGCATTAATGATATAAATGATTTTGCTGAGATTTTGAGAATTTTTGAGATACCCGGCTTGGGATGATTTAGGACGTTTGATATGACTATTGGATTCATGCCCGGATTAGCCTCCTCTGCACGCCTTATAAGTAATGATCGCTTTATATCAATTACCATGTCCGATAGCGACCGAACGTCCTAGCTGCTTCAAGTTCAAGAAACTGCTATAGTTATAACAATATATTCATTTAATTGCCTTCATCTTTTTGTATTATAGGCTTATAGTAGTCAATGTAATTTCCCTGCAGCTTTTCATTAATTTTTCTGCTTCTCTCTACGCGGCATATATAAGAACTATTCTAAATTATTGTTGTCATTAATGTTATTATTTCGATTATTATCATTATTATTGGGCTATGATCATTATTATAATCATTATTTTTTTCTTTCTATAATTAATATTATTATTATCATTTTTGTTACTCAAGAACTGAAGTTCCTGCATGCAAAGCAGCATGTAGGCCCAGAGGTTTAGATGAAGTAGCGGCTACATTTAGGCCTTTATGTAGTGTGTATTAATGATTATTGATAACTTGTTCTCATCAACACAGATATAAGATTGATCCAGTAATACGTCGGTGTTAATAATCTGTTTTAGAGGCATTCGAGTAAATGCTCAATTAATTATGGGGACAAATTAAATTGCTCCCCACTGAGCGCAGCCACATGAATATTTTGATGCTATAGAGATCAATCTCCTATAGCTATCTCACAAACAAAAGGAACAACATATCGCAAAAGAATTAGAAAGTTACATTGTCAAGACCTGTACTAATGAAATCTGACATTTTGAATAAAACTGGAAGGGTTGCAGTAAAATCGAGATCTAAAATGACATTTCGACATTTGAATTAGCCAAATAACTGAGAAAATCATCAAAGTTTCTTTTTATTTTGAATCCTTGCTCGCCCTCTACACACAAAAACAAGGTACGATTCAACCACTGGTAGAGGTCAGTGAACCAGGAAGTTGAGAGACCACTACCACGTACATACACCATGAACAAGAGACCGGAGTTCCGGTGGTAGGCTACCTCATCCAGATCCAGATTAATGGTAAGATTATTATTCAAACATTTAATGAATCTAAGTTATTTATTTCGTTGACTTTGTTTGTGGGGCTTTGTCTGAATTGGAAATGACGATTTAGGTGCAGCGAGTGAAACGCGAGAAAATTAAGCTTCCAATCTACTATGGCCATGCATGCATGTGGCACCCGACAGAGGGAGAGTCACAGCCCAGCGGGCTCGTGGTACTGGTAGCTACATGTAGGCGCGGGGCACACATAGGTGCATTACTATCGTGGTTATGTATTAAAAGCTGTGCTTTTGATTCTCAACATTTCAAACACCACTGTACAAAACTCGACTGATTTCACAAAAAATCGGTACTTTAGTGACAATTGATGACACCTAAATAGCAGTAAAATACAATTTTTTCAACTTTCCGATGTTAGAAAGAATAATTTAAATAAATTTGAGTCCACTGTCAAACTTGCCGATCAGCCGCATCGGTATGATTGTGTGACTCTGTGTGTTATGAGTGTATTGACTATCGATGTATTCAAATGCTGCCTATTAACACGTAGGGCAGTGCTAGAGGTCAATACGCATCAGCATTGACTCTCTATGCTTTGCTGGAGTGGGCGCGGGTGGCTGGAGTGGGCGCGGGGGCAGTGCATATTTTAATTCACTATTAGTATTGCATCGAGAGAAGCAAAAATATATGTATTCAATTATTACACAGTTCAAATACCATAATGGTCATTGTATTGTACATCAAAGCACAACGGCAATTTAATTAAGTATAAATGATAATTATATTAATAGTAGGGAGGCCAATGCCCAGGCGTAAGGCTTCTACGCCTACGATTTGTGCGCTCGTCGCCCACTTCAAAAAATTAGCAGAGGGAAAAAAATGATGTAAAAAAAAAAATTGATGAAAATAAGAAAAGAAAATACAATTATACATTTCACAACATACCTATAATCACGGTCTTTCACCATTTGTTGACGATCTTGCAGATTTTGACGTATTTGAGTCCAATAATTGTCGTAGCAGAACAACTTTACGAACGCGCATCACAGACTAAGAAAATCCTAGAGGGCGTAGAGGTTTGCTCACTAAAAACCTCATCGGCTGAAGGTAGACCCTAAAAATATGGGATCCGTTTTGAGTAAAGAACTTTTGATAGAGATCAACATTTCAGATGTTCACAATTGCCACTTCTAACAACTAGAAAATATAAAGAAAAAAGATTATATCTTTTTAAATACAGAATTTTACAAACTGAACATGCGAAGGTAGATAGAGTACGATGATTATGTCAATCTTGCGTTGGTTTGAGCCCTATAGCTACAGCCATCTCAAAATGAGAAGGAAAACTGTGACCGGTGACGTCATTGTTCGCGCCAAAAATAAAGGGTATTGCGACATATGTCTGAGCTCCACTGAGCCTCCGGTCAGATCGTGCGCAAAGCGTAGTCTTATTTATAGACCCTAGTACCTTATTCTCACAGCACTAGATTCGAGTGTCGTGCAGTAATGTATGAGAAGTGTTAAAAAAGATATTTAAGTAAAAAAAAAAGTCTACATGAGCAGTCTATACTCCAATTGAGAATTGAAATGAAAGCCATGATTTGAAGGTGTGTGTTGTATGTATGATACATGGTTAGTGAGTGTGTATGTTACGTATAGCGAAAGGGAGAGAGAGAGAGAGAGAGAGTGAGCTGAGAGAAATGCGCTATGCATGCTGCTGTCCTATTGTACTCCGCGTTGTGTCGCTGCAAGATGGATGTTAATTGGACCTCGTAACTTCTCGATCGTTGATAATAAGGAATACTCATGAGGAAATCAAATTATTGGAATACACATCTAAGGTAAATATCAATGAATTATATACATTTATTTCCTGCCAATTTTGATATCTCTTCTTCATTTTTGAACCATCGCCTTCGGCTCGTAGTAGTAGAAGTGTAATCGTTCGCACATTGGTGGCTGGATTTCAGCCTGCATCTGGGCTTGCCTAGCCTGTGTCGGTGTGTACGTGTGCGACCGATTCAAGGCTAGCCGCTGTTGAGTGATTGCACTTTCGCGCGAAGTTTTAAACTTCATCATGAACTTTGTCCGGACAATGACACGCCCATTCCCTCGGGCCTGTCTAATTATCAACGTAATTTCGCGACATGAATTTATCTGTTTCAAGGCTCTTGCGTACGGCCAAGGCGTAGAAGGAAGGGAGTGTTTACAAGCTGGATATCTCCTATTTTATGGAACTTCTGGAGTCGGCAGATGGGTGAGTTTTCTTAGTGAAAGTAAATGCTTTCTTTTAATCTTTGTTTTATTTTAAACAAATTCGTAATTAAAAAGTTAGATTTGGGCATTGGCCTCCCTATTAATAGAGCTAGAATCTGGAACCTGCATGTCTACTCTAGACAGCCACTATCAATCTGTTAATACTATACTAGTTTGGGATGGGGGGGGGGGGGGCAAACATTCCAGGAGGCTCATCTCCCAGGGCAGGTGCGTACGCAGGATTTTTTCAAGGGGGGGGTTTTAATATTTATAAATCGGGCCGAAAATTTCGCAAAAACTCGGCCAGCCGCTGAATAAGCAGGGGGGGGGGGGGGGGGGGTAGGGGGGGGTAAGAGGACACTTTTTTATTTCTTTTTTGGTTTAAAAAAAATCGCAACGACTCAGCCAACCGTTGAATAAGCAGGGGGGGGGGGGGGGTGGGGGGGGGGGGGTGGGTGGGTAAGAGGACACTATTTTTTTTTTTTTTTTGGTCTCGAAATTTTAAAATTTGACATTTTGCTCCGTTGGGGGGGGGGGGGGGGGGGGGGTAAGGTCACCTTTTTTTGGTTAACAATGGGAGTATTTTTATTTTTTTTGAATAATTAAAATATAAAAAAATAAAAAAATAAAAAAATCCAAAGGGGGGGGGGGGGGGTTTTGGGGGGGTTTACACACATAAAAATACCAAAGGGGGGGGTTTAACCCCCCAAACCCCCCCCCCCCCCCTGCGTACGCGCCTGTCCCAGGGGCAGTGACGTAATGAGAAAAAAATGTTTGGAAGGGGGGGGGGGGCAGAAGAAAAATCTGCATCACCACCACTCTTACACGTTACATGCAGACCCAGCGGAACGTTTTTCAAAGTGGAGTATTAATGATCAGGTAGGGAGTAAATTGGTGTGCGGTCCAGGGCCTGCGTCTTGGCAGGGGGTCAAGGGGCTGAGCCCCCGGAAGTTCAGGGTTTTTAGGCATCACATTCGATCAGATAAGCATATTTAGATACATGTACCTTATTTGTGACACTGGCAGGTCACTTATTTTTTTTCTCTCTCTTTCTTTCTTTTTCTCTGTAACATACTTTTTTCAAAAAGTGAGGGGGGCTCAAACCCCCAAGCCTAGCCGTTCTGCAGGCCCTGACATGAAGGTTTCTAAATAACCATATTTTTCGCCCGACTGTAAAGTTGGGAATTTCTAATTTTCCAACAAACGCATAAAAAGGTATGACTTACAAAAAAAAATTGAGAAAAAATACAGAAAATCAGGGAAAAAATACTTTTCAAGCTTGCTTGCATGAAAATAACACTCTTTAACACTTTGGAGACGACGGGCTTCTACAGAAGCCGAGCGAGTTGTTAAGTCTGTGACGACGGGCTGCTACAGAAGCCGAGATATATCCCTAATATGTTGACAAAGTTTTCCAGCTTATTATTAGCTATTATGTGCTAAAGTTCTTTGAAGTATTATTTAGAACTCATCTATTAAAAAAATAATATAGTCACGTAGAAAAAAATCGAGAAAAAGTGATATAATTTCAACTTTACTCTAAGTTAGTGTTCGGATCGAAAAAAGGCCCCGAAATACCCGTGCAGCTGGAGACGGACACGTACGCGCGCGTCTGTTCTATATTCTTGCCAGGATTCTTGCTTCCAAGTTCCATGCACCCTTCCGCATTTCAGATATTCGTATTACGGGTCGTATTATCAGTTCGATTTCGACCCTGATTACTTATTTATATTTATCTACCCTACCGGTGTGGCATTTTTTCATCATATACTAATCTAAGCCTTATCAATGTAGTGTATTTACATGACAATACGCTTTTCATTTTATAAACTTGACCAATTTAGCGAATCATTCATGTATGGACCTCTTTTATGACAGGCTTATCCCCCACCCTAAGAGGAACAAAAGAATGTAAAGAAGTAACTATTCTGGAAGATTACCGTTTTGAAAGAAGAGGATGTAGGCTTAAACGAAGGTCAATAGGTCAATCTACATGACAATACAAACAACCACTCTAACTTATATACCTTTACGAGGGCACGTAACCATTTTAGAGCAGGTTTGAGTAAAATATCTTGATCAACCTAAAGCCGGTCTTGGTTTGAGCGGGCATATGAAATGTTCAAATGTTATGTTCTGAAAAACGACCCCTTACTCTTCCTCTCTCTCCCCACGGAATATCACTCTTGTCTTGAGCAACTCCGGCGGTATAGCCACGAATATGAGACTTTTCCTGGGCAAAGATGCTACCATTGTTGAAGAAAAAAAAATACAAGGCAACATAAAAACAAGTTTTCTGGCAATGAAGAAAAGCGAGTGCAAGATGAAGAAAATAATTGTTATTATCATTACTATTTTATTACAATATTGTAAGCATCATCATCATCATCATCATCATTTCATGTATACATGTACATGCCATCTACAGAACTGATCATGAAACGAGGATTATCAAAGTTTTTTGACACGATAGGTTGAACGAGAACACAGATGGAGACGAAGACAAATAAATTAAATTCTCACGTTGTTTGCACTTCTTTCTTTATTGTTTCATAACATATAATGAATTACTATATTTTCAATATCATTTATTTTAGAATAAATAGACCAAGACTACAGCGATTAACTCCTAATTAGCCACACCCTTTAACAAAAACTATACAAAAAACACAACAACGCGATGCGGAAATAAAACACACTGAAGCACAATTCCAATTTCACGAAATTCCTGACGTATTCAGAGAGGGAGGGGGGGGGAGGAGGGAGACAGAGAGAGCGACAGACAGACATAGAAAGACAGAGATAGATAGATAAATAGATAACAAGAGAGAGAGAGAGAGAGAGAGTGAGAGTGAGAGAGATGATTGTGATGAATTATGATTTTGTTCTAATCTCTGTCATTGATTTAGCTCTTTCCATTACAAACAAAACAAATCAAATATGCGTACAAAAATTCAACAAATACTTTATTTATACAGCAACCTCATATCAAAATAGGGTTCTAAGAGATGTATAGATAGAGAAAAAAATAAACAAAATTAAGCGGGAGGCAAAAGCTAAAACAAAATTAATATTTCAAATTATGAGAAACGAAGTAGAAAGCATTCAAAGTAAATATTATTTTCGTTTTCGAGAATAAAACAATGTTCATCTCAAAATGTATTTCCCAAATAGGTATATTTGAGTTGCACATTAAAAAAAAAGGGCATTTAGTGTAGATCCTGGCATAATGTTGGTCAGAATATAGTTACAAAATGTGTCGAAAACCCATGTAAAACGAAGGCTAAGGCCTATTATTTATGGCTCGGTTGACAATCGGCTGAGCTTTAGCAGACGACAATCATTGACAATGGGGAAATGAATGGAGGTATCGACCGATCTGCGCGTGCGGCGGTGTTTACGCAATTTGTATTGTGAGTGTATTGAAAAGGAAAGACGTGAAGCTTCAGCAAAATAAGACGACAATTCCCCTCAAAAATAACAGACCTTATTTTTCGTATTGATAAACAAAACTTATATTTTTAGAAAGGAAAAGGTCTGATCTTTCACTTTTACATTTACTAAAAATCACGAAAATGACTGAATGAGGCGCAATGAGCAATGAAAGTAGAAAGCACCGCCAAATTTTCCATTACTGGCGATGTAACCAAAATCGCTCCCTCACAGGGGAAACAATCGCTGTGCGCGGGCTCGCACTCAAAGGGTTAATTTGTTTTGCTTTAAACTCTATGCAAACTTTTGTTGGGCTCTTTTTATGACTTTCGAAGGATCTTTTTAGCATTTCGGGGCTAATTCGCCCCTAGCCCCTGTGTATGTTTTTCACTGCAGAAAATCATGTAATTTCAGCAACATTTGTATATCACTGGTATCGAATAAGAAATAACCCCCCCCCCCCTCATCAGTACGCCAACGTTTAGGGGCTCATGTCTTCTTACCCCTAAAACAAAAAACAAACACGATCTTTCCCATTCTCTCGCAATATTTCCACGATATGCCCGTATCGCTATTATAAAAACCTTCATTGATAATTACAGTGTATATGTAGCATGCGCAATGTTGAGGAAATTTAATTCCTGTCAACTTTCCTTTTCTTTGAATGGAATTTTATATGTGAATTAATTAAGGTTTTTATTATTGTTATGTTCTTTTGGGTTATAAATACAAACCATCTTTACTCCTTTACTGTTTTTTTTTTTTGGAGGGGGGGGGGGGGTTTTTGGGGGGGCAAAAATGCATTTCGCCCCCCAAAAAACAATGCCCCCCCCCCTCCCCCCAAAAAAAAAGCAGTAAAGGAGCAAAAATGCGTTTTGCCCCCCCCCCATTTTTTTTAGGTGGGGGGGGGGGGGGGGAAGGGCGTGTGCCCCCCTGTGCCCTTCCGGCGCCTATGCTACTAATAGTAATAGGAGGCCAATACCAAAGGCAAAAATCTTAATTACGCATTTCTCAATGAAGGGAGGCCAATACCGGCGTAAGGCTTCTACGCTTACGATGTGTGCGTCGTCCAAGTCAGATTTTTGCTAGATCTAAACAAAGTAGAATTTTAACCAAAAGAACTATTAATTTAATGACATATAAAAGATATAAAAAAGAATACAATTATACATTCCACAACATACCTATAATCACGGATCTGTTTGGGTCTTTCACCATCTTGATGATCTTGCAGATCTTGCAGATTTTGACAGGTTTGAATCCAATAATTGTTGTAGCAGAAGAACATGACACGCACACATGACCGACTATGACATGTTCCAGAGGGCGCGGAGGGTTGCTCACTAAAATCCTTCCCATTGGCAACAGGTAGACCCTAAAACTATGGAATCCAACTTCAGTCAAAGAACTTTTGATATTGATTAACATTTCAGATGTTGAACCCCCAAAGCTTTAGACAAGCACGGGCAACATACTGCAAAAGTGATTCTTGGTGTTCCTCGGTCAACAGCTAATGAAGTCATTTTCTTTGTGGTGGGCCTGCTCCCCATTAGGGGCGGCCGAGTGACTTCCGAAGTGGGGGGGGGGGGGGGCACCAAGAAAAAAGGGCACCTACAAAGGGAAATCTCAAAGCGAAATTATAAAATTAGATTACATTATCAGGGATGATTTCAATATCTGTTTCACTTCATACACCATACAAGATATTGCTTAAGCATGATGCTTTGCAGTTGGGTGTGATGGTCTGAAAAATTATTTGGGAGCAAGCGAAGCGAGCAAGGAAAAATTGAAATATTTGTAAGATCGCAGTGCGAAAAATTTGATCTTATAAAGATGAAAAAACCAGATCCTGATGGGGTAATAAGCACATTGTCATAACGGAAGACTGAAAAGACCATTGATAAGTAACATAACTATATCATCTATAGATGCGTGTGAGCGGCCGAGCTCAGCGAGCAAGCTTTGGGAGAAATTGCTCTTACTCTTAGTCGCTTGAAATTTGGGGCGTGATGAGAGGAAAAGGGGAAATCAGAAAAGAAAAGGAGCATGTGCAAAGTACAAAGAGTAATTATCAGAGGTGAAAATGGGGCACTTCTTACACCCTCAAAACACACACTCACCAGGGATGAAAAAAGTCAGTCATGAGAATAGGAAATGGGCATTTGTCGACGGAAAAGGGGCCCCCATCAGATTTTGATAGGGGCATTTATAGGAGGTGAAAAGGGGCATTTATGAAAAGGGGATAGGTCCCTTAGTAGAAAGGAAAAGGGGCACATATCATTGTTAAAAGGGAAATTATCAGAGGTGAAAAGAGGCACTTATCGCACCTGAAAAGGGGCAATGACCAGATATAAAAAGGGGCACTGATGTGAATGAAAAAGGGGCACTTATAATAAAGGAAAATGTGCATTAGTTGAAAGAAAATGGACACCGATCAGATTTTAAAGGGGCATTTATCCAAGGTTAAGGAGGCACTTATCTGAAGTGAAAAGGAGTAACTTATCGTACATGAAAAGGGTAATTTACCAGAGAAGGGGCCCGTATGAGAAGGGGAAGGGGCTCTTTCTTTTAATGGGGCACTTATTATTAGGAAATGGGGCACTTATTAGAAAGGAAAAGGGGTATTAGTTGAAAGAAAAGTGTCATTTACCAGAGAAGGGGCACTTATGAGAAGGGGAAGGGGCTCTTTTTAATGGGGCACTGATCATTATGAAAAGGGGCATTTATTAGAAAGGAAAAGGGGCACACGTGGAAATATAAGGTGTGCTTATCCGAGTTAAAATGGGGGTAAATATTACAAAGGGAAAGGGGTACTTGTCAAAGTAAAGGAGGCACCTCTCAGATCTGTATAGGGCAATTATCAGAGGTGAAGGGGGCACTAATCAAAAGTGAAAAGAGGCACTTCTCGTACCTGAAAAGGTGCACTTACTAGAGATTAAAAAAGGCACTTATGAGAATGGAAAAAGGACACTTATTGCAAAGGAAAAAGGGAACTTGTCGAAGGAAAAGGGGCACGTGTCCAAATAAAAGGGGCACTTATCAGAGTTGAAAGGGGAAGAGGCATTTTTACACATTAATAGGGGCACTTTTCAAAGTAAAAGGGGCATTATTCCTATGTAAAAGAGGGCACTTCTTACAAAGTTAAAGGGGCACTTTTCCTACGTAAAAAGGGGCACTTTTCGGGTGCTTGAAAGAGTGGGGGGCACTGTGCCCCCCTGCCCCCCCCCCCCCCCCCCCCCTCGGGAGGGCCGCCTCTGCTCCCCATAAGTGAGGTGTTTTACACTCTTACAAAACTACTCATCCTCTCCCATCACAGGCTTGCATGAGTCAAGGGTCTTTAGTCACACACTTATTCAGCACCTCAATTCTAAGACAATCTCTATGTTCACCAAATACAATTAACCCCCCCCCCCATTAAAGACCTGTAGTCTCTGGCCCCCTGCCCTACGCCGTTTGGAAGAAATTGTTTATACATATTATGTAAACAAAGAAACTATAACAAAAGTATAACAAAATTGTTGTTTTTTGTCAAAAATCTCATGCTTTTATAAGCCTGTTCGTGAATTGAAACTCTCAATGATCTTTTTTCCATCTGTTTTATGTACGTAATATAGATATTTCTGAATATTGTTTCAGGTGTTGTTGCCTATGTCATCACCATTTTCCAAGTACTACACTTCTGTTGAATGAGAAGGACATCTTACACAATGAATGGATGCTGCCTTCTCTATCTGCTCCTGATCCTCTTGATGACATCAGGTGACGTTGAAACCATTCCAGGCCCTAACACTGCAGAAAGGTATGCATATACTGGCTTACTTCGATTTCATTGGGTCATTGCATCCGGTCGGGGGGTTGCCTTGTACACGACCTTTCGTGAATCAAAAGATGATGTAAAGATGCACGTTCAGGATGTGATCTTTTGTAGATTTGCCGTAGGGTTTACACAAAGTGTCGGGTAAATTGGACCAGACCATTTGTCGATGAGATGGGTTTATTTCACAAACATTACCCCCCGACGTTGTATGAATAAAGGCCAGGACATGTTTTCACAAAGGGCCGGGTAACGCGCCCACCAGACCCGCCGTGATGTCCCGATATTTGAAGTACCGGTATGCTGATAAACCACTAACCTTAGGGGGCCTAGTTAACAATAAAGTTTAGTACTTGTCACGCGATTGCATCGCAAAAGAAACATTGTGCAAGAGATTTGAAAGGTTGATCATGCATGTAGCGCAAAAGTATTGGTGTATACATACTGTTTGGTTTCAGTCTTGCTAAGAGTCGCCTGTACTGGACACAGAAATGTGTATATGGGACTGCACAAACATGTGGCATGAAAGTGTGGTCCACAACAAATTATTTGTCATATTGGCATTTGAAGAGCCATCTTTTTCAAGGAACAATTTATCTGTGATACAATTCCACACTAACATAAACAGAATGAAAAAGCTCACAATTTATTTTCATCTTTCCCAGAACTCAACCTTCTCTTTACAGGTATATGTCACACTTTAAGGTATCATGTAACTACAAAATATGCATATAGACTGCATGATACAGATAATAATCATGATGATGATAATAATAATAATAATAATAATAATAATAGTATTGTTTTTGTAGTAGTAGTGGTGGTGATGGTGGTGGTGGTGGTGGTAAATGAAAATAATACAAATAATCATCACGTTTATATCACAGGCAATATATCTCATATCCCCAGGTTGTTATTTGCACGCTCAGCACATAATACAAATTGTTGAGTGTCACATGATAGCTTTCCAGCCAATATGATGCTCTCTAACTAATATCCTTTCATACCCAATTGATTTATTATTCATTTTACAGTACTGTCAGTGAAAGGGAGTTCCTGAAGCTGGCCCGGGATATCCCTCCATCTTACTACGAGGATGTAGGGATATCTCTAGGGATCCCCTATGCTCAGCTACAGGCAATCCTAAGTGAGAAGTTGATGAACTTCAAAAATGCCTTTATGGTTGTCTTTATGAAATGGAATGTCAAGCAGCAACCTACACGCTCAAACATACGACAGCTTTTGGCAGACAAACTACGAGAGATCGACTTGGATCGCCTATCAGACAGATTACTCAATGGAACTCCAATTCCAAACAGCACAGGTAAACAATACTAATTCTTACTACACCAGAAGACATAGAAAACCATTGATAGTCAGTTTTCACCATTGAGAAAGTGAGTGCTCTGTGTTCTATATATTTGCCACTATTTACAGAAGTGTCAAATTTTATCAGGCCCCATGCATCTTTTTATAATTTACTAATTCAACTTTGTTAATCCTTATTTATATTTCTGGACACCAATATATAGTATAAGTAATTTGAGTGACAGCAGAATTCGATGTATATCAGTTTTCTTTACATGCACACGTTCTACAAACAAATTATATTCTTTTGCATCATTCCATTATGATAACTGTATTAATTATGCATCCGCCCTCTGAAGGTGGTGCTGGAGTTAGTATGTTTTGGGGTTGTATAGATCCATCCTGCGTTTTTGTTATTGCGATATCTCAAGAACCACTTGAGGTATAAACTTCAAACTTGTTGGTACTATGTACCACCATAGGAAGATAATCTTATTTATATTTGGGTGTAAGTGCGTCATAGAGGAAATTTTTTGAAATTACAGGTTTAGCCTCATGATATGTCAAGAACCATTTGAGTTACGAACTTCATACTTTGTGTTTTCATACATCACCAAAGTGAGATGGAGTGGTTAGATTTTGGGATTAGTAGGTCAAGGGCCATGAGGGTCAAATGAAATTATTTTTTAGGGTTTTAGCCCCATTATTGCAATGTCTCAAGAACGGTTTGAGCCATAAATTTCAAATTTGGTGTTAGTATGCGTCACCATATTGAGATAAACTGATTATATTTTGGGTTAAGAAGGTCAAAGGTCAGCAAAATGAAACCATTATCACCATATAAATACGTAACTACTTAAAGCTATTTTATCTGATATTTAAAATTAAAAAATACTTATGGTATGCGTCACCATAGGGACACAAGTGATGTTGGATTGTCAGGTCAAAGGTCAAAGGTTGTAAAGATCAATCAACATGTATTTATAATTGTTCTCATTTTGATATTTTAAGATTGATTGTAGCCTTGATATTAACTGAATTTAGGGAGAGGCATACTGGAGATGCAGTCATATTTGTTTTTGTTTTTTCTTTCTTCACAAAAAGATGTGTGATTGTTAGGGAACTCTGCATTGCTGAAATGCCCTAGGAAAAAATAATCCAGTGATATTCCTCTACAAGAACATGTATATACACAAATTACACAGATTTTAAATGCCCTTAAAGGTACTATGTCCCTTTTGCAGCCAACCTCAAATGCTGTAGAACTTTGCAGGAATTATGAATATGTCATGTATGTCCTATCTGTGAAATTTAAACGTTAGCAGTGTCCTCGTATTCAAATTATGCAAGGAAACCCGTTTACTTGCTAGACTTCACTGTCAGACACTATTGAGTGACTGACTGGCTTTTTTTCTTCTTTGGTAATAACATACATGAAAAGAGTTGTAAAGGGTACATGAGCATTTTTCTACATCAATAACCCACTTCTTGTGATGGCCAAGATTAAACTGATTGAATCTTTGCGCAGCATAAAACATATGACAATTGTCTGAAAATCAAGACTATTACTTTTGGGCTCTATAGCCCTAAAGTCGAGTTGACAACTAATAGTTGTTATTTTCCCACTTGAAGACATTTTCAAGCCCCACCTTTTTTAGGGAAGTTCTAAATTAGTATTATCTTTCAAATGCAGTTGGAATTTAACTTTTTCATTTTTTTGGCCTGCAAATGAGACATAGTACCTTTAAAGTTGAATGAAGTCATATAAATTCAGACAAGCATGTAGGACTTTGTGTCTTTGAGTACATGCACCTAGTTGTATGTCACACTATTAGCCTCAGGCCTTTACAATCCTCAGATGTATTAAAACATTTGTATGTGTAATCATGTGAATATGGATTTTCTATGTATTTTTTAGGAGGGCCATCAAGACTGCCAGAATCACAGACCAAACCTCCTTCAGCTGAATCTCGGACCAAACCACTTTCTCCTGAACTGGTTGAGGAATGTGCAAAGGATTTCAGGTTTAAGTACAGGTCAACTCTATGTAAGATCAGAGCTGATCCTCTCAAGCCTTCTTCTCATGTGGGTTTTGAAAAACTATACACAAGTCTTGTATTGTTAGAAGAGGATGGAACCAGCAAGCAAACAATAGATTATGACAATTTTATTGATCTCAAAGTCAATGGAGAGTTCCCCAAGAGAATCATGGTTGAGGGAGAGGCAGGGGCTGGAAAGACAACATTTTGTGCTAAGATAGCCTGGGATTGGATTGAAGGGAGGCATTACAGTCACTTTGTGTGGGTCTTGGTTGTTCCTCTACGTGAATTTAAGCAACACAATATTGGCGAGATTGCAAAGTCTTATCTGGCCAAAAACAATCGGGCAACGGTTGCTCAGATTACAGAGTACATCCGGTCAAATCCTGACAAGGTATTCATCGCATTCGATGGGCTTGATGAAGTGCCTGGAAAAATCATGAAGACAAAATCTCACCAATCACAGCCTACTGATCAAATGCAACCTCAGCCATCACAGCCAAGTTTCACCTCAGAGGCATGTGGAAGCTCATCTGGGACAGGCGATATTGGACTTGTAGATATCCTTTGTTCAGATCAACTTGCCTCTTGCCCAGTCTTGGTGACCACTCGCCCATGGAATGCAGTAGAGATTAGATCAGATGGTGATCTAATTAAGCCCTACACATTCATTCATGTTAATGGTTTCAGCAGAGAGAATTTGTCAGTATACATTCACAAATACTTTTCAAAGAATGATGATAAAGCAAATCAGCTTATCCAGTTCACGAATGATAATGATGTCATATCTGAAAACATGGCCCACTATCCTATATATGTAGCCATGTTGTGTCTTATGTGGAAAGAACTTGATGAGCAAAAACTAAAGGAAATGAAATCACTGAAAACTTTTTCTCAATTATTCAAAAAAATGATTGCCTTTCTAAAAGAACACTATGCTCAGAAAGAGGTGAAGAAAATAGGCGGCCCCTCAATTCTTGCCTATTTGAAACAAATTGATGAGCTCCTTCGACCAATTGCCAAACAGGCTCTCACTGGTCTGCTAGAAAATACCTTGATTTTTAGTGAAGATGATTTCCAAATATGCCTAGAATCCAAGGACACTGCCTGTCGGGTCGGGATTTTGTCTCAAGAGGAGAGAATTACAGCTGACACGGATGCACATGAGAGGAATTCTCATGTGCAATTGCCAGTCTTCTTCCCTCACAAACTGTTTCAGGAGTACATGGCCGGACTCCATCTTGCTTCCCTGTATGAATCAGATTGTAATGAATTCAATAGGCTGATTGAGCAAGTAGTGCTGCCAAGGAAGGAGGAGTTTAGGTATCTCCTGTACTTCACTGTATCACAGAACAAAAGTATTGCAACCCATGTAATAATGTCTATGCTACAGGGAATAGACATATATCGAAGGGCTTCAGACAAACAGACAGATTTCATTGTTGATGTAGCCTTTGAGAGTCAGAACCCAGATGTAGCAGATTTGGTGAGGGACAGGCTTTCAACACAGGCATCTTGGCTTACCGGTAACATATCCGAAGACATGACAGAACACACTTTAGCTGGGTATGCTTTCATTAGACCACATGTGGTAAGTTTAATCATAGTTTGATAAACAAAATTAGTTCATCCATTTGTGTACAAGTTCTCACTCTTACATCTTTTGCAATTTCCTTACAGGACAACAGTATAATTGTGAAAGGATGCATCTCGACTATCACATGTGCTATAATCTGGCCCCTTTTACCAACCTTCTTGTAAATATGTAACTATCATTGTATGTATTTAATGTATTGCTGTTTTTAAATAAATCAAATCAATGAGGTTTGAACAGTAATAAATTGGAACTAGAACTGCAATCATACAATGATATGCATGCATTGATGCCTGTATTTCTATTTCTTTGAGCAGATAAATAAGCAACAAGATAAACATCAAAGTATATATGGTATTCCATCTACATGGCCTTGCATGCTAACATACAGTACTTATACGTGACGTGTGTAGTATGATACATTGTAATGCAGGATATAAAATGGCGTTTAAATCGTCCCACTTGACGGTTTTCAAAGTCTTGCTTCAAGATGCTGTGTGTGTGGCCACCCAGAATATACTTGCATAATTTCAAAATTAACAAAGATCAGAGATAGGGCGAAAATTAGCCTGAAAATTGATGTCATAGCCAATACGTCTCGCAAATTGGGCTAAAGCCGTGCATAATCCGAATTGTTACCTGCTTTCAATTTCCATTTACTAAATTTTTTTTTGAGTGAACATGTACTGTGTATGGTATCACTTCAAAGGGCATTTAATTGCGGTCATTTTGACTCCATTGTCATCCATGCTAATGTACTACAAGCATAACTAGTACTACTGATCGACGTCATGATTTTCTGTAGGCATCACTTTGGCGCAAGTTGATTTTTGCACTCTCGCAAACAATGCCTCATGTTCATCCAAGCGTGAACACATACCACACAAAAATGATACCAAATGATTTGGGATAAAACACTCTTTCATAAGATGTATACAAATTTACTGTTTATAGATGATTTTAAAAATAATTAGCAATTTTCTAGGTGTAAACTTACTTACTTACTGTTTATAGATGATTTTAAAAATAATTAGCAATTTTCTAGGTGTAAACTTTTTTTTGACTCACACGGTACACAGTGCATCTATAGTCTATACCTTGTAGATGATATACAATTAGGGAAAGGTAACTTTATCAATAGTTTGCACATTATCATATCCCTTCCAAAAAACATATATTGCCTATAAAGTGAAATCCCAATTCTTGGTTTATAAATGTTTAAATATGTTTGATATTCTTGGCCCTGTGTAACATTTGGTGTTATTGATATTGCAGCTCTTATTAAAACATACATATGTACAAATGTACATGATTATTGTAGATCAATTCATCCTATCTTCTGCTTCTCTCTCCCTTGGTAAGACTGAATATATATGCTCATGCAGCAGGTATCAACATTTTACTTCTTTTCTCCTTTGCGAGCCTAGATTTTTGCTCTGCATCCACCTTCTTAATTTAGTGATCGTGTTCATATTAACATTTATAAATGATTAAGGTATGAGGCACCAGATGGTGTGAACTTTATATACATAATCTCCTTTGAAAGTTGTTTTAGTGTTCTTAAAGTAGACTTATACTCTCATTTTATTTTGTTTAAAGGGAAATTCAACCCAAATAAACAACTACTCTAAAAGAAAGCAGAAAAAATCAGAGAAGCAAACTGATGGAAGTTTGAACTAAATCTGATTAAATATAAGAAGTTATGAATTTTTGAAAGTTGTAATCACTATACGTATGGGCACTCAAATTGGCTGAAGCGGTAATGTCAATGTGATGTATTGCTGGACTACTTTCCCATCTGTTCCAACATATAAAATGACTTAAATTTAAATTTTCTAAAAACCATGGCTCAGGAGGGTCCATTCATTTCAAAGAAACCTATGATAATATACTATCTTTAATATATTTTGAGAAGTGTCCCAAGGGAGAAGGAATTTACGAGAAAAACAGAAATAAGTAATATTTTTGTACATGGCCGCGAATGAAAGAGTTATCCACGTCCTATGTCACAATCCACTGACCAAATATTTCAAACATTCATTACTTCCTTACTATTGGTCCGATTAATTTCAAAATTGTGCCATTCTGTTATTTTCATACAAATCAAATTATTACGAGGGTTGGATTGCCCTTTAACCCTGTCTAGCCGCCCCCCCCCCCCCCCCCGAGGAGGGCCGGGGGTGGCTTTAGAAGCTTTAGAAGCCCCCCTCAACATTTTTTTGCGATAATTTTGTAATGCAAAAGAATCTTGCGCTGAATTTTTTTGACTTTTTTCTTTCATTTGAAATAATTTTTTTGATAATCGGACCTACTGTTACAAAGTCACGTGACCTTTTGTCTTGTTTATAGTTTAGGCGTTTTTTTGTTGGTTCAAATAGTTGAATTATATTTAGAAATGAAATAAAACAAAAACAGTAAAATACATAAGAAATTATCAAAACAACAGATAACATAAGGAATAACCTGGCTCTTTCAATTAAAATAAAAAATTATTATCCAAAATGATTTAAAGAATATATGTTGTGAAAACAATATTTAAACATGAAGAATATGATTTATGGGTACAAATGTGAATTGTATTACCTTATTTGCATAAATTACTATATATATGCAAATGAGTGAAATTTTCAAAAAAATTGAACTAACCAAATCATCTATACACTTCACTTGACATGCATGCAAATTTTCGCGGCAATCGGCCATTTGACGGCCGAGATCATACGGGGGGGGGGGGGATGATGGCCTTAAAAGCCCCCCCCCCCCCCCAGGCTATGCAGTTTCAAAATAGCCCAGGCTAGATAGGGTTAAGGATGAGATATTCCTACTGTCGCAAAAATAGAAATTTGATATCAAATGTCATGGCATTAGTTCTTCAGTCTTTACCCTTATTTATTTTATTTTCCTAATACTCTCTGTAGTTGTAGCAGCACATCTAGGTCAACTGCTCCTGTAGGTTACACATGTATGCCTAGCATCAAGTGAACATCTATATACTGCATCCCATCAGTACCGGTAATCATTTTGTCATTTTATCCAGGTTGGACTCTGTATTGAGAGAGATTGTGGACCTACCACATCACTTGATGTGGCAGAGATGATATGCTCCATGCCATCCTTGAAGATTGTTTCTCTTGAAGGTGATTTCCATCATTGTTTTTTTGCAATACTTGCAAGGAAAGGAAAAGAATCAAAGGTGAGCAGTTCACTCACAATTGTGATGTATGTATGAGAGTTTAATTTCATTTCATTCCACTACCATCTCTTCCCTTTTCTAATCTACACTTTACTTTTCTTTAATTCCTATAAATGTCTTATATGTGCTGGTTCTTTTGAAAGAAGGATATATTAAAGGTCTTTTCTTTAAGGCGGTAGCGGTGTTAACAAAAGCCTTAATAAGTGTGCATACTAACGGTGGAAACCTAGAGGGTGGGCGGGGAGCACCATGTAACAGTTGTTTGCTTCTACAACTTGTATGCTCTAACAGAAACCCACATGTAGGAAGATCACAACATACTTAAAGGGGAAGTACACCCTGATATTAAGTTGGTTTTAATAAGAGTACAAAAATTAGAGAAAGACATTAGTGAAAGTTTGAGCAATTTCCGATCAAAGTTACAAAAGTTATACATTTTCGATGTTGCCATCAGTGGAACACATATTTGCAACACTGCGATGTATCTTGTGAGCTCCTCTCCAATTTGCTCTTTACAGGAAATGTCATAAACTTTCATTTTCTTAGTTATTGATGATGGAATAGATTTGTTTCATACAGGGGTTGCATAAAAACTTATTTGTTATAATGACATTTAGGATAATGATGTGATCTGAACTTCAAAGAGAAAGTCACATTTCTAGATAGTTCAGTTTTTGCCCTTTCATATGACACCTCAATCAGGAAAAGGAGCAAGGAATAGGAAAGTTCTGTTTGTTTAAAGTGATGCTTGCATTTCCATAATTTCATTAAACAAATTTTGTTTCCACTGGCTGCCTGCCGTAGCAACAAACGGAATTGACAAACGGTATGGCCACCCAGAATATACTTGCATAATTTCAAAATAAAAAAAAGATCGGAGATAGGGCGAAAACTAGTCTGAAAATTGATGTCATAGCCAATACGTTTCGCAATTGTGCTGAAGTCCTGCATAATCCGAATTGTTACCTGCTTTCAATTTCCATTTACTCAATTTTTTTTGAGTGAACATATACTGTGTATGGTATCATTTCAAAGGGCATTTCATTACGGTCATTTTGACTCCATTGTCATCCATGCTAATGTACTAAAAGCATAACTAGAACCACTGATCGACGTCATGATTTTCAAATTTTTGGGATAAAAAAAAAAAAAAAAAAAAAAAATATTGGCCGGCACAATTTTTCATACTTCAGCACACTAAATTTCAAATTGATTTCAAATTTTGGCCCCCACCCTAAGAAATCCTGGATCCGTGCCAGTCATTGGGTATGGTCACTGCTTGGACATGCGCTGTGAGGACATTGGAACCCAACGCGTGTGCTCGCTTGTTCGCTGGTGGTAGTGTATTTTTGTTGTCAACCGTATGTGTGAACGATGGCAAATAAATACCGTATCAAAGGTCACTAGGTTACAAGACCACTGCTCTACCTAAGCTATCACCCCTCCTATAAGTAGGTAAGGGGTTCCTTGAAGATTACATATATCTTTTATATGCGTTTAAAAAAACAAAAATTAAATAGCATATCAATGCAAGATATAATAATCAGCAACAATTTTCCATTTATGATGTTTACACATAAAAAAATGAAATAAATTCAAGTTTTCTTAAAAATTCATCATGCACATAGAAATTCTATTTTTAAAACTTCAAACTAAATAATGTCGGGTCCAAATAAAAACACCATTAAAATTGAGGTTTGTTTCTTAATTTCTGTACCACTCATGACAGATGAAGTGTTAGTTCTATAGTTATTATATATACGTGTATGATGATTTGCACGAGGTACTCATTGCAATGGAGGTGGTCGTGGTGTTATAGTGCTCATCGTGCACAAAAATTCCTATCTAAATGAAATTGTTAATATTCTGAAATTATGAAATCAGATGGACATTTCCGGGATGATGGACCTCATCAGGCCCTATGTAAACCTATTTCTACGATCCTATGTACCATAAATATTTTCTTCTGTTGTATTTATTATCACATTACAGATGTAGACATGTCTAATTTATTCATCTTAATTAGCTATAAATGAAAACTGAAATACTGAAATTCACTCCAGTTTGTGATTATCATAATATATACGAGAAACAAAAAGATCAAATCAAAACAGGTGCAAATGCACAATCAAACATAAAGACAAATTACTAACTATAGGCACTTGTAAATACAGAAAAGGGGAAGGGGTGGGGGATACAATATATGTCTCTCACAACAGTCTCCCTATGATATGGTTCTACAAATGATTTGATTTGAAAACTGTATTGTCTATCTTACAATAGTACACATAGAGGTTACACTAAACTCAATATAACACAGGTGCAATGAGTTACCATTATGGTGAAAGATTGTTATTAGACATACAAGAGTATGATTCATATGATGAATAATCTTAAAGTACAAGTCCACTCCACTGAAAATATATAACTTGGTTTTGGAAAATGGTGCTCAGACTTCTTGTTTTTAAAAGCAAGTTTAGTATTTAATTCTTTACAGAAATCAATAAAACAATAACAATTTTGTTATATTTACCTCCCAGCCAGCGCGTGACCTTGTCTGTCCATTAGGAGGAATTCAGTGGTTTTGAGGCATAGTTGTTTGCCCAGAACCGTAATAGACACATTACATAGGGATATGCACTGAAGTATTTCTAAACAACCTTATAATTCTATATTATTTGTTGGGGTACGGGAATGGAATTCCTTGAATCATGACCTAAGATCCAGTTCTACAATTACCAGATTTAAATCAATGTATAAAAAAAGTATTTTTCAATCCATGGTTGAGTAGGTACTTCTCTTTCCCATCTTTTTTCTACTTTTATCTCTTTCTGCCCTATTTTTCCGCTTCCTTCTATTCTTTCTCTGTAACCTTCTTTATGGATGTGTGTGTGTGTGTTGATGTACGGGTGCGTACTTGTACAAGTCTTTTACTTTTTATTGTTAAAGTGACTTGGTAACATTGTTGAAGGTTGATGAAAAAAATTGCTTAATTTTTGTATAAAATGTTATACTTACTATATTCCTTCTACTGTACTAACCCTCTGACAGGCAAAAAATCCTGAAAAAATTCTCAAACCACGAAGATATCTATGGTTTTCTTTGAAGGCGTCGATGTGAGGCACCCTCTAACAGTGATTAACAGTAAATTCTCCCAACCATTTTTGAATTTTCCCAACCGTTTTTCCATGAAAAAAAGACATAAAACAGGCTATAAAAAATCTGTCAACACTTAAATGTCTGGAATGGAATGTAGAGCCATTTTATTGCTTTGTGAGATTTCCATTCACCTAAAATGTAACTAAATTGTTCTATAGATCTAGATCTAGACCTAGTTGGGAGAATTAAGGAATCGATCAGATCAGTTTTTTCCAATTTGTACCATGAATAATGGTCCGTTTTCACTCAATTTTTCAGATTATCTTTAATTGTACATCTAGCATTGAAGTCACTACCTTAGAACCACTATCTCTCATCTGAACAATGTTACCAAGTCCCTTTAATTTATGTGCATTATCTTGTTATTGTTTGTTTGCAGGGCCCCGATTACAAGCAGATTTCTGCTTCTTAGGGGTCCTAACTATCATATTGTATATTGTATATTGTATTTTCATTGTAAATTGTTTTTATACTGGTTGAATAAATGAAATGAAATGAATTTATGAAAGCAAGCTCTAATTGATATGTATTATTAGTAATTAGTACATTACTATTAAATATTTCAAGTTTTTTGTTTAACTATTTGTTACAAAGAGAGAGAGAGGGAAATCACAAAATGGTACATTGGGTATAAATACACTATCAAGTCAGTGGTCTGGTCTTCCTAGCAACGGCCTCCCTCCCCACCCCCCTCCCCCCCCCCCCCTCCCCCCCCCCCCCCCAGAGTCAAAATGAGTTGAAATTAAGATCATTCCAAATCGTAGTGCTTTGAATTATTACTGTAATACAACTTTCGGACTAAAATAAGGCTCATGACCCTCGTCATCTAGCAGTATACGAACAGCCTGAAACTAGTATTTTAATGATCTTATTTAAAGAAGACCACAAGTTCAAAATAATACCATTAATCAAAGATTAAAAGTAGACTAAAAATAAGGCATTTCGCCGGAATTTAAGACTTTGGCAAGATCATAATATTTATTCCTGCAAGCTCATAGTGTCAATGAGGAGTTCTACTCTACATTGAAAGCAAAGGCATCATTCATAAAGGTACATGTGTGTCCTAATGTAAATTTCATGGAGAGGGTCATTGATAGAAAGAAAGAGCAGTAATGATTTGTTATTTGTTATTTGTTAATTTTTTTAAAGTTACATGTCATTCACTTGATACGTTGGAATAGTCATGAAACATGGAATGAAAGCAAGCTACACTTTCCTGTATTAGATTTCATTCAAACCTTACATTTTTTTAAATGATGTCATCCTTGACTGAATAGACTCTTCCTCTCTGTCTAAGCGTCACCTCTCCCCTTCTCTTTCTCATTGTTTTGATCAATAATTAATATCCAACCTTTTCCAAGTTTGATAGGAAAAATATGTCATATGTAGAGAAGAGTCACTACCTTTGCACGTTAAGAACCCATTGCACTATTCGTATAAGAGTAGGGGAAAACCCTGGTGTAGTGGTCCACCTGCACACACCCCCAGTATAGTACGATAATACTCTGTAAAGAGGTCTGTACTCAAAAGAAAGAAGAAGAAGAAGGGGAAAAAAAGAGTATTAGTGATAATCTGAAGCAGATGTATATATATATATATTTTTAATTCCAAACACACTTTTGTTTTCTAAAGGCCATTCACTGAATATTAAGGAATAGTCATGAAACATGGAATGAAAGCAAGCTATGCATGTGCTGATTCAGTTGAAATTCAAGTGTGGATAAGATATTACATTTTTGTTGTTGTACTGAGCGAGGGGGGAAGATTCGTCGGAAATTCGCTCGAAGATGTCGTTGACGAAGCTGATCTTGATGATAATCAATAATCAATATCCAACCTCTTCCAAGTTTGATTGATAGTAAAAAAAGAAGTCATATTGTTTTTTTAAGAGCCAATTTTAGTAAAGTCTTGAATTTACCAAGCTGATCATAGCAACAATCCTCCTGATTTTATAGGGGGCCTTGTACTCATGAAATCCAGAGTAATGAATATCTTAAATACATTAATGGCAAATTTATATTTACATTCACAGTAACAAAATGAAACGGAATGCGTTTTTGTGGGTACTTGAGATTTAATAGAGGATGTAATCTTGTTACCCTGAATATCAGCATCATGACAATAATAACAACTACTACACAAACTTTCCCAACTGAATCTAGAATACTTTTACTTAAACATTACACTGCTCCAAAACCGCCCCAGGGAAGGGCCCGGTATTATTTTCGAATCTTTTGATCAATTTATACTAGTATATGCTCCTGAAAAACTGGATGGAGCCGGCATGTCCAATCCAAAGTACTCTCTGCATCAGGGCCACCAACAGACGAGAACTTGTGTACAACCCCCCACAGCCCGTAAAAAGGCGACACTGTTTCCTGCATTAAAGAAGGCGAACAGAGTTTACCTTCTCATTTGGAATTTAACTGTGTGAGTACCACAAAGTAGGCTATACGTATAACACCCCTCTGCATACAAAGAAGACACACAGTTCCACTGCATTAAACAGGCGAACAGATGCCTAATTTACAGGCGGGTACATGTTATAAATGAACGACAGGACGGAATGCCTGTTATCATCGGGGCCCCAACCGGAAACCAATAAATATTGAGCTCTGCAAGATACAATGGCCAATTAAAATAATCCAATTCATATTCTCAAAAACACAACCTTCCCATGAGGTATTTTGCAGCAGTGTGTAATACACATAATAACCTTTATATATATTAACATATATACACATACACATACATGTATATGCGAAGAGGCAAAAATGACAATTTCCGCCACACGGGCACAGCCCGCCGCCACTGAACGTATTGTTTTTACGTACTCTACATATTCAATTCAAAACTTTTATCAGCGTCAATTTTCTAAATAAACTTAAACATTAAATTTCTTCAAACAGCTTGACGTGCAGGTTTATTCACGTCTACAGACATTTTACTTGCTCTAAAGTGCCTAGGTATTCGTATATATTATTTTACATAATTGCGTATTCAATTCAAATCCTTTTATAAATTTCAATCCTCTGAATAAACTTGAAAATTAAATTTCTTACAACAACTTGACATGGAGGTATATTCGCATCTGCAATCCCTTTACTTGCACGAAAGTGCATAGGTATTCGTATATGTTGTGTTTACGTACAGTGCGTATTCAATTCAAATCCTTTTATAAATTTCAATTCTCTGAATAAACTTAAAATTGAATTTGTTACAACAGCTTGACATGCAGGTATATTCGCATCTGCAAACCTTTTACTTACACTAAAGTGCATGGGTATTCATATACATTAATTTTACGTAAATTACGTATTCAATTAAACACTTTTATAAATATCAATTCTCGAAATAAACTTGGAAATTAAATTTCTTACAACAACTCAACATGCAGGTATATTCGCATCTGCAATTCCTTTACTTGCACTAAAGTGCATAGGTATTCGTATATGTTGTGTTTACATAAATTACGTATTCAGTTCAAAACTTTTATAAATATCACATCTGTAAATAAACTTGAAAATTAAATTCCTTACAACAACATGCAGGTATATTCGCATCTGCAAACCTTTTACTTGCACTGTAGTGCCTAAATATTTGTAAATGCATACTCATATAATCATTATAAACTACCCTTAACTTCTTTATACTGTTCTTTTTTATACCTACTCCAAGATATGCAATATATAACCGTATACAATAAACTCGAAATGCTTATTTCATTTTTACGAGCACCACCCAACGCAAAAAAGGGGGTTCTCGAGCCTTTGAATGAACCTCTGCGACATGTGCATTTGTGCCAAGTCTAACATTACGCAAAATCCTCCTATACGCTTATGCTAATAATCACAGGCTGCCCGTAAACAATCTACAATCCTGTTATACACAATACATAAGTCCCCAACATAACCACTATTCGTACAATTAAAATCTCTACCGAAAAATGCATCATAATCCAAATTAACTTGACATAACAAAAACTCAGCCTGACTGTGATATTCACCTTTCAGACTACCATCAATCTTTGCCCAATCCAAATTTCCCTTTTCTAACATTATTTGCCCTGTGTCCATATGACCCTGAAGGTGTTCTAAATCAATTTCTATACCAATTGGAATATAATCTAATTTATCAAACTGGTATTTTATCAGAATATCCTCAATACAAGCATTAGCATCTGCTGTACTAATGCAATAATCCAACCAAAACGTAATATGCCAAAATTCTCTTACATACGTATGCTATCAGCAAATAAAATTCCAGACTTGACAAAATGTCATTATTGACACCACAAAAGGCGTTGAAATAATTTGCCAAAAGGTAGCACATGATAAAAAATGTCAGCATTCCAATCGCCAACTATAAAGACACTATAATGGTATCCAACTCATCAGCAGCTGAATAATATCCTATTCTCTCAAAAAAGGCTTTGAAGGAACAGTTCATTTCCTGCCAGAAAGATGTATTCCATCACTAGGAAACAGCTGGTGCCGATCGTGTGCGAAGTCTGAATGATCCAATGAACGGCTGCCAATCCTGCGGCATATATTCCTGACATGCTTATTCAATACTAGCCGCGTTCTTATTTGGCTGTTCGTCATTATCAAAACCTATGTAGGTCCTTCGTAGCAATACGTTAGACCAAATGATGCGGGCATCAGGGAGGAGGGCGAAGGCGGCTAACAACCTACAACAGGAATAAAAGTAGAACTTACGGCAGCTTATTGTTCACCAACATTCGACTTGTGTCATATCTAGAACCCTTCCCACTCACGATTCTCCATTTTTGCTCAGTTTGTAGAAAAATTAGATTATTATTGAGCAAAACATTACCCAAAGATGGGTGAAATTACTCCCAAAATTGGTCTGACACATTATCCTGATGTTGGGAAATAATTGTATCCATTATTTTGTTGTTGACAATCTTCAAGTCATCATCACACAAGTGGCACAACATTCTTTAACCCTTACTGTACTGGGGGGGGGGGGGGCCTGGGAGGCTTCCCCCCCTCGACATTTTCGGAGATTGCGCCGCAACCGCTTGGAATTTTGAATTGTCGTTTCATGACTTTTTTCCCTCAAGTCTTACGCACATTTTGATACCCTTTTCGTCGAAATTGGATATACCTGTAAGGTGTGACATAACAATTAGTATGCGCATGTCATCAAAAATATGCTATAATTGCATATATTCATGTCGGTACAAGCAGAAATGTGAATACAGGTTAAGATGTATTTCTTCCTAAGTGGGAGATATGAATTGATATCAAATTGCTTTTATATGTTTCTCAAAGTAACTGAATGTATTCCAGAACAAAAGAATACATTAGAAATAAAACAATAGATATAATAAGAAATAAAAAAACAATAAAATACAAAAGAAAATAAATATTTGAAAATCGCATCAAATTTGCATAAATTATCATTATTAATTACATCAAAATAACTATTTTGTGTTAGAAAAGAAGTTTCATATGAATAAAGAGTTTCAATTAACATTCAAAAAGTGGAGTTTGCCAATTTTTGTAATGATTCTAGTTCCCTGTATATTTCCAGATTTGATGTTCGTGAATGCGTATTCTTAATTTATGCAAATTAACCTATGGTATGCATTTTCAAATATCATAAAAATAATGTAACCTCATGAATTTGAGATGAAGGAAACATTTATTCAATATATTTTCAACATTCTTCACAAGTCTACAGACAAATATGTAGAGTTTTCTGTAAAATGCATAAAATTAGCATTTTGCATAATTAATTAGGCTATAACGACAAAAATGTGCATATTAGGAAAAAACTAATTATACCATCTTGTTCCTTACGTAAATATCTACAAACTAGTGCTGTAAGTCAGACGCTATGTTCGTGTTTGGTTCGGTTCGGCAGAGTTCGGCAATTTTTCACCCGAACATGGTTCGGTTCGGGGTTCGGTAATATAATTAGCAAGCAGCGTTATAGCCACGGCGGTCGGCACTGGGCGGGCCGGCGGGCCTGCCGGGCCCGACCAGCACGGAGGCCTTCTGCACACTGCTTCCGACCAGCACGAATTTCACATAAAAAAACTGCTCTAAACGTAATTATTTGTGAAGAAAAATACTACTTACATTCGCATTTCCGTCTTGAATCGTGTTTTATTTTCAATTTCAAAAGAATCATGTTTTCAATTTGTCAATAAATGATATTTTTTAAAGATTTTCCGAGACAGTTGTTGTCTAATGTTAGAGTCATGAAAGCTGCCATCTTGAATAAAGATTCAGGCTCGTCAATAACTGTTTTTTATAAGTTTTTATTTTCAATAGGAAAAATATAAAATCCTTGTTTTTCCTGAATAAAAAAATACCATACTATAATATATATTTATTTCATTATTTATATTGTAAAATTTGTCCGATATTGTTGCATTGAAAATATTAATTTTTTGTTGAATGGGTTTGAGCTGAATTACTTGTTTCGATCACGCACATGTATTCTTGTTTATGGCTTGCGATCGCGACATAGCGTGGTCAGGATTTGGGATTTAAATGGCGCCAGTGAAGTCGCGCCCACCACTGGGTAGGCATAAATCACAAAGGCGAAAAATGGGAAAAAAGTAAATATAAAATGAGCAATCATGACATGGAAATTAGGTACAAAATGACAAGTTTATTAGCTTGCAAAAACGTTTACATTTTTCTGCCGAACATCCGAACCAGGCCTTTGCGTTTGGTTCGGTTCGGTTCGGTTCGGTTCGGAAGTGCCATGTTCGGCGAACTTCCGTTCGGTTCGGCGGTTCGGCTACAGCTTTACTACAAACATGCAAATTTTCGTGTTCATCGGACTTTCGACGGCCGATATCATGGGGGGGGGGGGCCTGGGAGCCCCCCCCCCAATCACGAGGTGCTTAAAATTGCCCAGTACAGTAAGGGTTAAATGTCTATTAATTGGATGATAAGGATGAGATTCAATTGCTAATATATAAGCTTCATCATTCATGTCCTAGACGGTTTTATTTTTCACTTACTCCCATAATCATTTACGATATAATCAATAACAATGAAATTGTTGACAGAAGTTTTATTACAAAAATAATCAGCTTCTGGACCTTTCAAAGCCCCATTGTCCTACCTAGTACAGGACTACAGGTACTTTCATCATTATTATTATCTGGGCTGTATCTAATACAGACCACCTTATATTTTTGTTAAAATTGCCTTTATTATTTATTTCTTTATTTTTCTTATTTCGACCCACTTTTTTTTGTGCAAGATAACTTAAAAAATGGTTTGATTAAATGCCTTGATATTTGGCACACATATGTATAGGCATATGAACAAAACACAGCAAGGTTTTCAACCTTGACCTTGACTGATGACGGCATCTAGGCGCCATTTTGTGAAATTTTTTGAAAATTTACTCATGATCATATTTTCATAACGGTAAGTCATTTCTCATTCATATTTATCATGATCAAGGTCAATTTCTGTCCGGTCAATTTCGGGTCAAAAAACGCG
Organism: Strongylocentrotus droebachiensis; assembly: GCA_035222895.1. Lineage (NCBI taxonomy): Eukaryota > Metazoa > Echinodermata > Echinoidea > Camarodonta > Strongylocentrotidae > Strongylocentrotus > Strongylocentrotus droebachiensis. The sequence goes on from JAVYIG010010361.1 coordinate 48,727, forward strand.
CGCGTTAGCGTACGTCCGCGCGCAAAATTTCAAAATGTTCAAAATCTTTTCAAATTTCAAATCTTTTCAGGCCATTTTAAGCATTTTATTTTTAAAAAATCGCGCACGCGCACATGTGCGCGCATTTTCGCGCGTAACACCATTACACAACATAGAATTGCCTTTTTTTTCTTTTATGATAATTCCCATATTTTTCAAACAATTTGATACCATGTTCATCTCTTTATGACCATTAATATTAAGATGAGCGTCCATTCAAGATAAATGTCTGTGCGCACGAGCTCTAATTGTAATACATAGCATATATGGGCAAAAACTTTCCTATACAAAATCCATTATAGCTCTTTTGGATAAACCGGGACCCTCAATTTTTTTTCATATTTGGCTAGAGTTTAAGTCGGAGATATGAAATCTTGTATCATTTGGCCATTACAAATATCATGACGTCCTTATAATGGCCTTGGAACTCAAAATACGAATTTGCATATTATGACGTCAGTATATTTATGGGAAATTGATTGTATCTCTGTAAATATTGATCGATTTTCTTCAAAATTTTGATATGTTCTAGCTGAGACAATTTTCTACAAATATAGTCACCACGATTTTTCATTTCGATAGAGGCATCATGGCGTATTTTTGCGATGAAAGGGGGCATGTCAATTTTTCACTTTTGCATGTATTCTCTATTAGACATGACTTTTTCTCATAATTGGATTCTACATTCCCGTCTTTCGCGAGCAATATCTCCGTCGTTTTATCTTCGTTTACGCTGAACTTTGAGTATGTTGCAGCTGAGACAATTAGCTATCTCAAATGTGCACTTTATTTTGTCTTAAATCTTAGTTGGACCAGCCCACCTATACTTGTTCCAAACAAGTATTACAAATCTAGTCAGGTGGGCTGTATCTAATACAGACCACCTTATAATTTTGTTAAAATTGCCTTTATTTATTATTATCAGGTGGGCTGTATCTAATACAGACCACCTTATATTTTTGTTAAAATTGCCTTTATTTATTTATTTATTTATTTATTTATTTATCAGGTGGGCTGTATCTAATACAGACCACCTTATATTTTTGTTAAAATCGCCTTTATTATTATTTATTATTTATTTATTTTTCATATTTCGACCCACTTTTTGTTAGCAAGATATCTTTGAAATTATTCAATCAAATGCTTTAAAATTTGGCACACATATGTATAGGCATATGGACAAAACACAGTAAGGTTTTCAACCTTGACCTTGACTGATGACGTCATCTAGGCGCCATTTTGTGAAATTTTCTGAAAAAAAACTCATGATCATATCTTCATAACCAAAAGGTATTTCTCATTCATATTTATTATGATCAAGGTCAATATCAGTCCAGTCAATTTCATGTCAAAAAACGCGCGCGTGCGCGTACGTCCGCGCGTCAATGCGCGCGCAAAATTTTTAAATGCTCAAAATCGTCTCAAATTTATTTTGCATACGTTTCAGGTCATTTTAAGCATTTTATAAAAAATCGCGCGTACGAGCATGCGCGCGCGTTTTCGCGCGTAACACCATTAAAAAACATAGAATCGCCATTTTTTTTTTCTTTCATGATATTTCTCATATTTTTTCAAGAAATTTGATTCCATGTTTATCTCTTTATGACCATTATTAACAAGATGAGCGTAAATTCAAGATAAATGTCAGTGCGCGCGAGGTCTTTTAATACATAGCATATATGGGCAAAAACATGCCTATACAAAATCCGTTATAGCTCTTTGGAATGCACCGGGATCCTCAATTATTTTTCATATTAAGATAGAGTATGAGTCGGAAATATGATTCCATGTCTCATTTGGCCATTAAGTGTATCGTGACATCATCACAATGGCCTTGGAACTCAAAATACGAATTTGCATATTATGACGTCAGCATATTTATGTAAAATTGATTGTATCTCTGTAAATATTGATCAATTTTCTTCAAAATTTCGATATGTTGTAGCTAAGACAATTCTCTACAAGCGCAGTAATAACCATTTTTCATCTTGATGACGTCATCATAGTGAAAATTTTGATTAAAGGCCTCATGTCAAAAACTTCATAATTTGCGTGTTATGCCTATAGAAGGTGAATTTAGTTCACGTTATGAATCTACATGATATTGTCTTTTAAGAATTTGTAAGCAGTATGTCGCTTATTTTTGCTCTATTTTGTCTCAAATGTTAGTTGACCAGCCCACCTATACTTGTTCCAAACAAGTATTATATGTCTAGTTTTTCTTAATTCTCGCCACTTTTTTGTTAGCAAGATAACTTGAAATTGTCTCAATCAAATAACTTGAAATTTGGCACACATATGTATAGGCATATAAAGAAATCACAATAACGTTTTCAACCTTGACCTTGACTGATGACGTCATCTAGGCGCCATTTTGTGAAATTTTCTGAAAATCAACTCATGATCATATCTTCATAACTAAAAGTAATTTCTCATTCATATTTATCATGATCAAGGTCAATATCAGTCTGGTCAATTTCAGGTCAAAAAACGCGCGCGTGCGCGTACGTCCGCGCGTCAGTGCGCGCGCAAAATTTTTAAATGCTCAAAATCGTCTCAATTTTATTTTGCATACGTTTTAGGTCATTTTAAGCATTTTATAAAAAATCGCGCGTACGAGCATGCGCGCGCGTTTTCGCGCGTAACACCATTACAAAACATAGAATCGCCATTTTTTTTTCTTTCATGACATTTCTCATATATTTTCAAGGAATTTGATACCATGTTTATCTCTTTATGACCATTATTAACAAGATGAGCGTAAATTCAAGATAAATGTCAGTGCGCGCGAGCTCTTTTAATACATAGCATATATGGGCAAAAACATGCCTATACAAAATCCGTTATAGCTCTTTGGAATGCACCGGGATCCTCAATTTTTTTTCATATTTAGATAGAGTATGAGTTGGAAATTTGATTCCATGTCTCATTTGGCCATTAAGTGTATCGTGACATCATCACAATGGCCTTGGAACTCAAAATACGAATTTGCATATTATGACGTCAGCATATTTATGTAAAATTCATTGTATCTCTGTAAATATTGATCAATTTTCTTCAAAATTTCGATATGTTGTAGCTAAGACAATTTTCTACAAGCGCAGTATTAATCATTTTTCATTTTGATGACGTCATCATAGTGAAAATTTGATTAAAGGCCTCATGTCAAAAACTTCATAATTTGCGTGTTATGCCTATAGAAGGTGAATTTAGTTCACGTTATGAATCTACATGATATTGTTTTTTAAGAATTTGTAAGCAGTATGTCGCTTATTTTTGCTCTATTTTGTCTCAAATTTTTGTTGACCAGCCCACCTATACTTGTTCCAAACAAGTATTATATGTCTAGTTATTTATTTATTTTTCTTATTTCGACCCACTTTTTTGTTAGCAAGATAACTTTGAAATGGTTCAATCAAATGCTTTGAAATTTGGCACACATATGAATAGGCATATAGAAAAATCAAAATAACCTTTTCAACCTTGACCTTGACTGATGACGTCATCTAGGCGCCATTTTGTGAAAATTAACTCATGATCATATCTTCATAAAGGAAAGTGTTTTCTCATTCATATTTATCATGATCAAGGTCAATATCTGTCCGGTTAATTTCATGTCCTAAAACGCGCGCGTGCGCGTACGTCCGCGCGTCAGTGCGCGCGCAAAATTTTTAAATGCTCAAAATCGTCTCAAATTTATTTTGCATACGTTTCAGGTCATTTTAAGCATTTTATAAAAAATCGCGCGTACGAGCATGCGCGCCCGTTTTCGCGCGTAACACCATTAAAAAACATAGAATCGCCATTTTTTTTTCTTTCATGATATTTCTCATATTTTTTCAAGGAATTTGATTCCATGTTTATCTCTTTATGACCATTATTAACAAGATGAGCGTAAATTCAAGATAAATGTCAGTGCGCGCGAGGTCTTTTAATACATAGCATATATGGGCAAAAACATGCCTATACAAAATCCGTTATAGCTCTTTGGAATGCACCGGGATCCTCAATTTTTTTCATATTAAGATAGAGTATGAGTCGGAAATATGATTCCATGTCTCATTTGGCCATTAAGTGTATCGTGACATCATCACAATGGCCTTGGAACTCAAAATACGAATTTGCATATTATGACGTCAGCATATTTATGTAAAATTGATTGTATCTCTGTAAATATCGATCAATTTTCTTCAAAATTTCGATATGTTGTAGCTAAGACAATTCTCTACAAGCGCAGTAGTAACTATTTTTCATTTTGATGACGTCATCATAGTGAAAATTTTGATTAAAGGCCTCATGTCAAAAACTTCATAATTTGCGTGTTATGCCTATAGAAGTTGAATTTAGTTCACGTTATGAATCTACATGATATTGTCTTTTAAGAATTTGTAAGCAGTATGTCGCTTATTTTTGCTCTATTTTGTCTCAAATGTTAGTTGACCAGCCCACCTATACTTGTTCCAAACAAGTATTATATGTCTAGTTATTATTATTATTTTTTTTATTTTTATTTTTTATTTATTTAAAGATGAAGTTGAGTTCTGGTCATGCAATTGCATTGTGAAAGAAACGGTGTGGAACCGACCAGAAAAGGTTGATCATCTAGCATATAAGAATTTGTGTGTATTGCAAGGTTCTGGAATCATCAAAATGATAAGAAATTTGGCCAAGTCTTAGTAAAGTTACAAACACTGTACACAGAAAGATGTATATGGGACTACACGACACGTGGCGTAAAAAGCCGGCCCCCCGATTTTTACGATGTTACATGCATATTTATAATAGGAAGGCATTTGAATAGCCATGCTTTTCAGGGAACATGTCTTATCTGATGTTCTTCCACACTTGCATAATAAGAATGAGTGATGCTCACAAATTATTTTTCACCTCTTCCCAGAACTCAACCTTCTCTTTAAATCTTTGTTTTTTTGTTTTTTTTGTTTTTTTTTTTTTTTGTTTTTTTGTTTTTTTTTGTTGAAGCACACGTTCAAGGTTATTTTATTCATTTACAATTGAGAAATGACTAGAAATAAGGGGTACTAAGTATTTGGAAATTAAAATGGAAACTACCATGTGGGAGTATAAATTGCATTGCACTTTTTCTTAGATTACATGTACACCCTGTTTGCTCTCACTCCTTATGCCTGTCTATATTTCGTTTATTTCTCCCCGTAATATGAGAGTAATATCAATCACTTCATTCTTTTAATTAAATGTGATGTTAATTGTTATTTTATAATTGTGTTAATAAATGGGGGCACGCTACAAGAGTCCTATCTCGCACCCCGGGGCAACGTGTCTGACAAGGCCGGTTGTAGCAACTACTTTGAAGATCAAAATACTATCTAAGGAGACACAAACGAACTGCCATGAATGTTATTCATTCAGAATTAAAATTATATTTAGCATCGTTGATCTTCGACCGCCTCTTGAAACATGTATCAATTAATTAATACTGGTTATACGTACGTAAGGAAGTGAATATGGATAAACCATCGTCGTACTTAACTCTCCACTCAGAGGTAACCTTTGTTGATTCCGAGAAGACACCCAAGTATAAACTATTCACTACGACGTATACTCTGTAGAACCAAGTCAAATTGAAATTGAAACTTTTCCTCTGTTAAAATCTGATGTGAAATCCGAGTATAATAACTTTCCACTACGAATTATTCTCAGGCTCAATAAAACACAGCTAAATTAAATTGATTTGCGACATATCAATGTCTACTTCCATCCTCTACCAAAACTTCAAGAATAATGAGGATTCTCAGGCTTACACCGTGGGAACCCAATACATCCCGGCTAATACAATTCCATATATAGACTCGGAAAGTACCGCGCACTATTTCCGTTTATAGCTACCCGCACATGAAATATACCGCACTGACACAAAGGGCGGCGGCATGTTATTGTGTTCTCTCAGGATGCCGCAAGGTCATCATAAAGAGACGCCGCCCCACAAGCGTGCTGTCACTGATGAATGTAAACTATTTATATCGCCCTACGTGCGATAAAATTCCTTGGTATTATTAATTTCAGTGTCTGTAGGAGTAGGATTTATCAATGCAAACAGGTTGGAAGCCCTATTAAGCCTTATATAGAAGTTTTATTAAATTTACTCTTTCTAAATTATCCTCTCCATAGAAAATGTAGTGTGTTCTTTTGTCAATAGACAAGAATTAGATTTGAAAATAAAATCTATTATTCATTTTTTTGTAATGTGATCATGAATACAATTATGTAATTGTGTGAAATGTAAGAATGCAGTCAAAATTTAGTAAATAAAACATAGGCATGTATAGACGTGCTGCGTAACGATATTCACAAACAATGCAGGTCCAGACTCTCAAGCTTCGTCCATTCCAGTGTCCCACACCAGCCTCAGCACATCACCTAGTAGAAGCACTGTGTTCTATGCCAAACCTGACTGTCCTAGTACTTAAAATGTATCTCACGGAGGAGTTCTGCTCTGTATTGAAAGCAAAGGCATTATCCATACAGGTATGTGTGTACTAATGATTATTTAGTTTAGAGGGTCATTGAACGAAAAAAAAAGAAGATTAGTGATAAAATGAGGCACATGTATATGAGTTTTAAAAAATTCTAAACATACTTGTTTTTAAAGGCTATTCACCGAATATTAAGGAATAGTCATTAAATATGGAATGAAAACAAACTACACATGTGCTGAATCTGAATTTTAAGTGTGTTTAAGATTGATATTGTTTTGATCAATAATCAATATCCAACCTTTTTTAAGTTTGGTTGGTAGTAAAAATATTTCATATCGTTTTTTAAGAGCCAATTTCAATAAGGCTTGAAACTGAACCATAGCAACAAACCTCCTGACTTGTTTGTGCTCATGAAATCCCGATTCATGAAAACCTTTAGTACATTAATAGAAAATTATATTTATGGGTATTATTAATTTCAGTGTTAGTAGGAGTAGGACGTATTAAAGCAAACGGGTCGAAAGCCCTATAAAGAATACATATAAAAAAAAACAATTAATCACTCTTACTAAATCATCCTCTCCATAGAAAATTTAATGTATTCTTTTTATTAATAGACAAGAATTACGTTTGAAAATAAAATCTATTTACTTATTTTTGTTGAGGGGTGATTATGAATACAATTATGTAATTGACTTTATGTGAAATGTAAGAATACAGTTAGAAATTAGTAAATAAAACATATGCATGTAAAGACGTGCTGCTTAACTATATTTACAAACAATGCAGGTACAGACTCTCAAGCTAATTGATGATTACCAGTATCCCTCACCAGCCTCATCACATCACCTAGTAGAAGCACTGTGTTGTATGCCAAACCTGACTGACCTGACACTTGACATGCCGCTCACTGAGGAGTTCTACTCTGTATTGAAAGCAAAGGCGTCATCCATACAGGTATGTGTGTACTATTGTATATGTAATTAAAAGAGGTCATTGAAGAAGAAAAAAAAAGAGTATTTGTGATAATCTAATGCAGATGTATATATATTTTTTTTAAATTCCAAACACACTTTTGTTTTCTAAAGGCCATTCACTGAATATTAAGGAATAGTCATGAAACATGGAATGAAAGCAAGCTATGCATGTGCTGATTCAGTTGAAATTCAAGTGTGCATAAGATATTACATTTTTGTTGTTGTACTGAGCGAGGCGGGAAGATTCGCTGGAAATTCGCTCGAAGATGTCGTTGACGAAGCTATTTTTGATGATAATCAATAATCAATATCCAACCGTTTCCAAGTTTGATTGATAGTAAAAATAAGTTGTATCGTTTTTTAAGAGCCAATTTGAATAAAGTCTTGAATTTACCAAACTGACCATAGCGACAATCCTCCTGACTTTATAGGGGGCTTTGTGCTCATGAAGTCGAGAGTAATGAATATCTTAAATACATTAATGGCAAATGTATATTTATGGGTATTATTAATTTCAGTGTATGTAGGAGTAGGATTTATCAATGCAAACAGGTTGGAAGCCCTTTAAAGCCTTATATAGAAGTTTTTATTAAATTTACTCTTTCTCAATCATCCTCTCCATAGAAACTTTAGTGTGTTCTTTTTGTCAATAGACAATAACTAGATTTGAACATTAATCTATTCATTAAGTTTTTTTGAGAATGTGATTATGAATACAATTATGAAATTAATCGAATTTGTGTGAAATGTTAGAATACAGTCAGAAATTTGTAAATAAAACATATGCATGTATAGACGTGCTATGTAACGATATTCACAAACAATGCAGGTCCAGACTCTCAAGCTTGTTGCTTACAAGTATCCCTTACCAGCCTCATCACATCAGCTAGTAGAAGCACTGTGTTGTATGCCGAACCTGACTGACCTGACACTTGACATGCCACTCGCATGTAATTTATAGAGGTCATTGAAGAAGAAGAAAAAAAGAGCATTTGTGATAATCTGATGCACATGTATATGAGTTTTTTTTAAATTCCAAATACACTTTTATTATCCCCTCGCCGACGAAGTCGGAGGGGATATAGTAACGCTGCCGTCCGTCCTTCCATGCGTCCGTCCGTAACAAATTTGGTTTCCGATCGATAACTTCAGTAATGTTTGACGGATTTTAATGAAATTTGATATGAAGGTACATGATATCAAAATACAGGCTAAGTTCAATGTCCGAGTATGTAGGTCAAAGGTCATAGCTCATTAAATATGCGAATCTGGTTTCCGATCCATAACTTTAGTATTGTTTGACGGATTTTAATGAAATTTGATATGAAGGTTCATGGTATCAAAACACAGCCTAATTTCAATTTCGGAGTATGTAAGTCAAAGGGCATAGCTCATTAAATATGCGAATCTGGTTTCCACTCGATAACTTGAGTAATGTTTGACAAATTTTAATGAAATTTAATATGAAGGTACATGGTATCAAAATACATTTACAGCCTAAGTTCAATTTCTGAGTATGTAGGTCAAAGGTGAAAGGTCATAGCTAATTAAATAGGCAAAAACACCTAATTATATTTGTGAAAATGTAAACTTCCTTGCCTAGTAATATAATAGTATAGTCCAATGGAGGTAACTTGTTCTGACGTATATAGGCCATTTGTACCCTGCAAGGGAATGCTACGCTTTGCGTTGACTTGTTTTTTAAAGGCCATTCACTAGGTATATTGGAACAGTCATGAAACATGGAATAAAAGCAAGCTATATGCATGTGCTGATTCAGTTGAAATTCAAGTGTGTATAAGATTTTTATTGTTTTGATCAATAATCAATATCCAACCTTTTCCAAGTGTGATTGATAGTAAAAATAAGTCATATCGTTTTTTTCTTTAAGAGCCAATTTTGATAAAGGCTTGAATTTACCAAACTGAACCATAGCAACAAACCTCCTGACTTTAGGGTTTTGTGCCCATGAAATCCAGAGTTATGATTAACTTTAATACATTGATAGCAAATGTATATTTTGGGTATTATTAATTTCAGTGTTTAATAGTAGGAGTAGGACGTATCAAAGCAAACAGGTCGAAAGCCCTATAAAGAATACATATCGATTTTTTTTAAATCGCTCTTACTTAATTATCCTCTCCATGGAAACTTTAGTTTGTTCTCTTCCTCAATAGACAAGAATTAGATATGAAAATAAAATCTATCTATAATTTTTGTTGAAAATGTGATGAATACAATTATGTAATTAATGGAATTTGTGTGAATTGTAAGAATATAGTGAATATTAAGTAAATAAAACATATGCATGTGAGTACGTGCTGCTTAACTATATTCACAAACAATGCAGGTCCAGACTCTCGGGCTTTTTGATTCTCATGGTCCCACACCAGCCTCAGCACATCACCTAGTAGAAGCACTGTGTTGTATGCCAAACCTGACTGACCTAACACTTAGAATGAAACGCACTGAGGAGTTCTACTCTGTATTGAAATCAAAGGCATCATCCATACAGGTATATGTGTACTAATGAATATGTAGTTTAAAGGGTCATTAAAGAAGAACAAAAGAGTATGAGTGATATTATGCACATGTATGAGGGTTTTTTTTAATGCTAGACACACTTTTATTTTTTAAAGGCCATTTACCGAATATTAAGGAATAATCATGAAACATGGAATGCAAGCAGACCACGCATGTGCTGATTCAATTAAAATTCAAGTGTGTATAAGATTTACATTGTTTTAATCAATAATCAATATCCAACCTTTTCCAAGCTAGATTGATAGTAAAATTAAGTCATATCTTTTTTTAGGAGCCACTTTTGATAAAGGCTTGAATTTACCAAACTGAACCATAGCAGCAAACCTCCTGACTTTAGGGTTTTGTGCTCATGTAATCCTGAGTTATGATTAACTTTAATACATTAATAGCAATGTATATTTTGGGGTATTAATAATTTCAATGTTTGTAGGAGTAGGATTTATCAATGCAAACAGGTTGAAAGCCCTATATAGAAGTTTTATTAAATTTACTCTTTTTAAATCATCCTCTCCATAGAAACTTTAGTGTGTTCTCTTCCTCAATAGACAAGAATTAGATATGAAAATAAAATCTATTTATTCAATTTTGTTGAAAATGTGATGAATACAATTATGTAATTAATGGAATTTGTGTGAAATGTAAGAATATAGTGAGACTTTAGTAAATAAAACATTTGCATGTGAATAGGTGCTGCTTAACTATATTCACAAACAATGCAGGTCCAGACTCTCACGCTTCGTCAAGTCCAGTTTCCCACACAAGCCTCGTCTCATCACCTAGTAGAAGCACTGTGTTGTATGCCAAACCTGACTGATCTAACACTTGGAAAGAAATTCACTGAGGAGTTCTACTCTGTATTGAAAGCAAAGGCGTCATCCATACAGGTATATGTGTACTAATGAATATGTAGTTTAAAGGGTCTTTGAAGAAGAACAAAAGAGTATGAGTGATAACATGATGCCCATGTATATGAGTCTTTTATGTTCCAAACACATTTATTTTTTTAAGGACATTCACAGAATATTAAGGAATAGTCATGAAACATGGAATGAAACTGAAAGCAAGCTACGCATGTGCTGATTCAGTTGAAATTCAAGTGTGTATAAAATTTAAATTGTATTGATCAATAATCAACATCCAACCTTTTCTAAGTTTGATACCTTCCGTTACCAAGTCACATGACCTTTTGTCTTTGAAATTCAGCCGGAAAATCACTCATTTTCGTGATTTGTATACAAAACATATGGAAATCTCATTTTCTTTTTAAAGTAGCTTGGCGAAGAAATTTCACATAATCACTAAAAATGGGCAAATTATACATGTCCGGATAACGTAGACCAATTTGAACACACACATTCTGCTCTAAAGTCTTGTAAATATAAATCAAACGCGGTAAGAAGCTTTTTCCAAGAACCTTCTCAGAACTTCTATTCCTGGCTTGCAAATTTTGTTTGCGCAGTAGGCCGATTATGATGTCACTGGTTGGGCACGATCGCAATTCTAGGCCTCAAGCTCGAGTGCGGTATTTTGCATATATACGTATACAATATCCAGACTTCGCATGCTTCAAATCCTGACCAGAAATTGGAATAGCAATCTCTAGAAATCATGTTATTACATATAATTACATATAATATTAAGCAAATTTATGTAATATAATACGAAGGGTGAATCGTGCAATTCGATTTGTCCCAATACCCTTCCGTTCTTTGTAATTTGCTGAGATGTTTTGTATTTGTTCGGTCATCATGCCTTGGCGTGATAGTGATTGCTTTTGATTATATACGGAGACCATGATGAGTGAATCGCGAGCACCCCTTTGCGTTTTTATGATGTCGTGCAGCTGCACTTCTATTTATGAATGAGGCATATTTGTAGTTGATTTTCGACAAATATAATCTCACATCTAATCGATTTTGTTTTGTTATCCGTGAAATTTGCCAAAAAGCCCTACACATCCCGAAAAATCAGAAAATGTCTCGCCCAATCACCGTGACCCCAGTGACAGGGTGCTCGATCGCCAGTTGAGCGGGGCCGGGGAAGCTGAGCGGCAGCTGGCAGCTCAGCCAGCTTGCGCTGATATGCTATCACTTGACATGCACCAGCATCGACGTCGTCTTCTCCGAATTGTTCTCTTTCTTCCATCTCTCCTACATCCCCATCATCAGGTAGTAATCCGGAGCTTTACACGAGCAAAGCATTTATTATATTAATAGAAAACTGACTAAACCTTTATACAATTTCATGATTTTTTACTCTAATAATATTTGTATTCTCAATGATGATGATAGCAATGGTGACGGTGATTATGCTGGCAATGCTGATGGTCGTGATCATGCTGGTGATGATGGTGATGGCAATGATGACGGTGATTATGGTGGTGATGATGATCGTATTGTGATGATGGCGATGATGATCATGATGACGGTGATGATCATGATGATGATCGTGATGGCAATGATGATGGTGGTGATGATGGCAATGGTGACAGTGATTATGAAGGCCATGATGATCATGATGGCAATGCTGGTGGTCGTGATGGTGATGATGGCTATGGTGATGATGATGATTGTGATAATGATGTTGAAGATGAAAATTAGAATTCTATAAGTTTTATTTGAGCAATTCAGCTCAGGGCACACTAAGATTTCTATCCGAGGGTCGTAAACACATAAACAAAATCAGAAAATAAATTATCAGATATATATTCCGTGGTCACTATAAAACAAATTCAAACAAAAAGAGAATAAGGGAAAGAATTTGTAATATTTTATTTCCAGGAATACACATGAACTGGAGTTACACAATTGACAAAAGAAAGTATCAAATAAAATATTACTATCATCGAATGCCTGGGAATTACCAAAAGAAATTCCTGTTTAAGGCTCTTCTCATTAGTCCATGGTTTACAAATATCAAAAACACATTTCAGAACTTTTACAACCATGAAATTATTAGCAGGGATGGGAACAATCATATTTTCATTTTTCAATCACATTGCCCTCCCCTAAAGTTTGTATTTACACAAATATACATTTGAGAAAGAATAATGTGTCTTCTTTGTTAAAAAGATATCAAAGCCTGGCCAAAAAAGCCTATATAGACACTTTAATCCTCCCTTCTGTCCCCTATTCACTCTAGAGCTGGTATTCTATATTGTACTTGATTGTACACTTCTATTATTATGTAGCGCTTTAGTATCATACACAATAATAAGTGTGTGGGGCAATACAAAGCCTCTACGTCCGGGGGTTACGCACCCGAAAATAATACATAAATATTCCTAATCTCCGTCTATCCTCCGTGCGTGTTCACTTATAGCGCACAGACTGGTTGGACCGCACAGTACATCGATAATCGACGCAAAACTAGATATAGTTGATATAGTTGATCTTCACGCAAAACGCTCACTGATTGCATGGCCATGTCAATTTTCTGCAGAAGTCTAGTATGCATCAGCTACTACTTTGATTGTTCCTGACTGGTATTGAGATAGATATCGATAGGAAGTATGATATTATGTTAGGAAAATATCTACATTATGTGGTAAGCAACAAATTTAACGAGACGCACCCCCGATAAAAAAAAGAATATCCGACTCTCCAAATATTTTTTCTCTCCAAGTTTTCTTCGTGTTTTTTCACATTTTAAAACATCACTCACTACTTATATTGAAAAGTACACTATAATGTGTATTATTCTGGCTCAATATTCATGACAAATTCATTGTTATTAAATTAATCCTGAGCAGATAAGAAGAACGACAACTGTGCCATGTTTTTGCTTACGGTCTGACTGTATAGGTGAACGAGTGCAAGCCTATCTAGCTGGCTGTGTGTGTCCAGTATGTATGATGTCACTATTCGGAGCTCGCTAGCTTGTGTGTGGGGCTTACGTTCAGGGGGTTCAGGGCCGGGGTTCAGGGGTCTGAGAGGGGTCTTGGAAAATCACATTTTACCCCTTTCCATGATATCTATATGATTTCTCAGCAAGTTATTCATGTTTTTCGAGAGAAAATATTCCATCCATATGTGATTTGTTCTAATTATCAGTTGTAGTGGATATTTCTTAGTGTGATTCCTTTAAGGTGTTTATTTTGGTGTTTAAAATAGTTAAATTATAGTTTAAAATAAAAATAAAACAACAAAAACATTAAAATACATAAGTTATAAATCAAAGAAATACATAAGAAATTATCAAAACAATAGATAACATGAGGAATAACCTGGCTCTTCTAATTTTTGTTGTATTATTATCCCAAATGGTCGAAAGAATATATGATTTATGGGTAAAAATGTGAATTTGATTACTGTATTTACATAAATTACCATAAATATGCAAATGGTGAATTTTTCAAAAAAAAATTGAATTACTATAGTAATCTATACACTTCACTTGACAAGCATGCAAATTTTCGCAGCCATTTAACAGCCGAGATCATGGGGGGGGGGGGTCTTAGAAGCCCCCCCCCCCCCCCCCCCCCCCAGGCTATGCAGTCTCAAAATAGCCCAGGCTAGATAGGGTTAAGGCCTTAAGGGGCTTATATTTTATCGCCATCCAATTTTTTGAAACGGGTACCTACTTTTACTTGGTCCACCTTGTCCACCTTGTTTTCATGTTCTGTAGGTTGCCACTTTTTTGTTAGTGCCCTCCATCCCTATTTTATTTAATTATTTAAAAAGGTAACATTCAATTCATATTTGTTCATTGCGCTAAACCACAATTTAAGTTTATTTTAATTAAAATAGTCCCTTCGATGGGAAGGAACCCCCCCCCCCCCCCCCCCACATACCCCCAGCCCTCCCAATCACGCTCTCTGTTCCCTCATGGAAACCATTCTAAGCAAGGTGGAAATGAAAAAATTCCACATTTTTTATCTAAGAAGACATCATTTTCCATCTATGTGGTTTGCAAGCAGATGGACAGAAAAGGAAACAGTCAGCAAAGAATCATCCAAGGATGAAGTGTTCAGATTTTGGGGTAAGACCTGAAAAATCAAAGGTTACAGGGCCATGAAATTGTGAAAATCACATAGATATATTGTTAGTATTGGATAGCAAAACGCTGGTCAGACCAGTGGAATTCGTCGACTACCAACTTGAAGGAGTTCATCCCAAAGCCCTGTGCAAAACCAAGTGGCAGCGACCTCCCAAGAAAAGCCTGGGTCAACCTAAACCGTATCAGAACTGGAGTTGGCCGAACACAATATTTCCTACATAAAATTGGAGCTGAATCATCACCAAACTGCACCTGTGGAGAGATCCAAACTATGGATCATGTCATTGATGATTGTCCGATCTACAAATCCACCCACAGTGCTTTCGGACTTCTTGAGCTCGATGATGAGAAAATCTGTTGGCTTAATAAGAATCTTCCTATCTAGATGATGTACTCCCTGATATTCTTTGCACGAACGAAGGAACGAACTTTAAACCAATATTGGCTCAAGTATGTATATACCTGTAAGAATGAACTTATTAGATTTTGAGTGTAAGAGATCAACAGTGAATGATAACAGGGTCATGAACTGTTACAAATCCCAGAAAGTACCTTATTAGTCTAAAAATTTACAAAAAATTAACCAGTTTCAAAGTCTCAGGTATATGTGAGCATGAAAAGATTACCGGTAAATGTAAAGAGTTTAGGTTCGTGAGGTCAGATGTTAAAGGTCACAGGATCATTAATCATTGAACATACATGTAGAGGTAGTCATATCAGAGATGCAGTCACATTCATCTTGTTTATTCTGCATTGTGTACATTACATATGGGTAAATGTCTATCTTTGCTTTGCATGTGCAATCATTCTGGATGCTGCACATCAATTGTTAGATACTATTAATTTAGTATCAAAGATGCACAAGATTGTAGGCTATAAAGTCAGGACAGATCTTGGAAATGAATTATTCTCAAAAGCATTACTTACAGGAAAGGGTTCAGCTCCCACCCTCCCAAGCCCTTTTAGGGTTGAATTATAAAAGTCATGCTTTTTGTTGTTCTCTGATCCCCTAATACTGTAGCATGAGAAAAATTATAAAGATTTGTCTAACAGGTAGTTTTTTAAAGTTTTTTTTTAACTTGATGTCGATACTCTATTTCAATTACCGGTACTACTGCTATAGTGGATACCACTACCAGTACTACTACAGTAAAACTACCTCTATTATTAATTTTACATTTTTCATGAAATTGCAGTACAGATTATATCAATTTCTTTTTGACATTTTTGAAAATCTTTTGCTCAATTTTTTTTCTTACTCTAGCTTTTTTTCAATTCTCCATACTTTTTTTCTTCTTATTATTTTCATTTTGTTTAAGGGATGTACATAACTATTGCTCTTGAGTGTATATTCCCAAGAAAATAGATAATATGCCAGAATGAAATAGATCCACTTACTTGAAACTGATACAAGGTTTACAAGCAATGTTGCTGTTCTATATTACAGAGTTGTTTTCCTCAGCTCAGGAAGAGAAACTTCAGGTTCAATGGAGTTGCTCATGACTTGGACTCGTTTCTTCTGGCCCTCACACATTTGCAAAGGTCAGTGTACACAGTATATTTGATAACATTTCAAAAAATTCAAATAACATGATATTAAGTCAAAATAAATATCAATATGAATTTGCATACAATTTTAGAGACTTGGAGAAGGATTCCCAACTACAAGCCCTACTAAAAGTCATGCGTGACAAGCACCACCGGTAGTCGTGTGAACCCGGTACCCGCCAACATCAATGTTATCACTGATGTACACTCATCAAGACAGGCATTACCACTATCAGACCATCCACTACATCAATCCATGGGTGATGTACACTCTCCAAGAAGGACATTACCACCATCGGACCATCAACAGCAATCCGTGGGTGATGTACACTATCCAGATAGGACATTACCACCATCAGACCACCCTCAACAAAAACCCATTAGGCCTTTAAAAAAAAGATGTTGTATTGTTCTTTAGGTGCCAAAACATGGGTCGGCCGGTCGGAAATCTTTTTTTTTCTCTCTGTCTTTGGGCTGATATTTCTGTTTTTAATTCTTAATGCATTTTTTTTTATTCATTAAACATTTTTTGCTCTAAAAAAAACGGTAAAGAAAAGCTGACCGTATATTTCAAGATTTTTGGGTCGGCCGCAAAAGGCAATACAACATCTTTTTTGTTACGCCTTAGTGATGTACACTATTGAAGAAGGACATTACCACCATCAGACCATCCTGAAATTCCAGAGAAGCAAGCAAAGTAAGCAGTCTTGTTGCTATGGTATAGGTAGAGTAAGAAAGTGTCTCAGTGGTAACAATTAATCTTGACTTTGTGTATGTATGATACAAAGGAAAAAGAGGTTTAGATTAGAATCAAGAGCTCATTGTATACCTGTTTTATGCAGAATGGTGTCATGTTTTTCTGGAAAAAAGGTTTTTGAAAATAAATTGGGGGTCATTTTTGACTCGGCTATGATCATGTATTATGCCTGTGTATGAAAGGTGACAACACCAGGGACTAGTTTTTATAATAATAATAACGGTGACTTCTGATATAGTGCACATGCCGTCATGCCAGTGGCGCTCAAACATTAATATTATTACCCTGGTCCTAGGCGAGGGCCAAATTTGTAGCGTTCGGCATATCGGGTGCCCATTTTTACGTGGATGGAGAGTGGCAAATGAAGATTAATGCCTTAAGGATTTTAGTGCATAGTGCATGTACCAACTACCAAGTATATGTGTATTGTAGACTTATACCATTTTGTTTTAGGTGATTTGCATGCAATGGTTGAAATACCACTCAACTAGAGTTATGAGTTTAAAGGTAAAGACCAGCTCTGGAAAAGCCCCCCTCTCAAAAAATGAAATAGATATCGCGCATGAGTCGCGTAGTCCCATATACATCTTTCTGTGTACAGTGCTTGTTACGTTACCAAGACTGGGCCAAATTTCTTATCATTTTGATGATTCCAGAACCTTACAGTACACACCAATACTTCTATGCTAGATGATCAACCCTTTCTGATCGATTCCACAACGTTTCTTTCACAATGCAATCGCATGACCAGAACTGGTCTTTATCTTTAAGTATGTAATATTTCAAATTATCTTATCAAAATGTCACTGCATATGTCAATGTCATTGCACATGTTCAATACAAATATAATTAAGTAGAATCTAAGTGTGAATTTGTTACCAGAAATAACCCAGATGTTAAGAGCCATTTTGCTCTAGTTATCTTGTCAACCGAACTTGATAGAACTCAGTATGATAGTTGAGAACTAGCTTTGGCCTGAATTATCATGGGTTATTGTGAATTTAGAGCTACATCCAGTTCTAGATTTTAAAATACAGTTGAGGAAATTTTTCCTTAATTTTCTTTACATCATTCCAGTTTATATGTAAATATGCTGCTATAATTGTACGATACATGTTTATTTTAATCGTATTCAGTACTGAATTGTAACATGTTTGTTTTGTCAATCTAACATGTCTGAGTTATCAGTGTATTTTTTAATTTGAAATGGATTATTGTTGCACATGTAGTTTAACTACATTCACCAGTACTATATATATAATAAATCCATTTGAGGAAATATTTTTCAGTTTTTTTTTACATCATTCCAGTGTACATGTAAATATGCTACTATAATTGTACGATACATGTTTATTTTAATCGTATTCAGTACTGAATTGTAATAATTTTGATTATACATATTCCAAGCTTTTCCTCGCATCATAATGATTATGATTATGCAATGGTATGTTTATGTATATTTTAAACCTATATGTTTGCCATACTTGCCTTGTAAATACGTTTGATATTTTAGTAAGTTTGTATTCCAGATCGACTTATAAGATACACAAATAGATAGTAGTAAGTACTATTATGAGCATTCCGTTACCTTGCCTTTTGATCACCATCCTCTTTTGATTAAGTGATGTCACTTTTATAATCAACTCTGATTTTCATAATACTGGTAGACAATGCGAATCGCTGAGATCTGTGAGTTTATTCTGAATTTTGTCAAGCAAAAGGATGAACTAAACAGGTCTTTCTATAGATGTATATTGGATGATCATGAATTACTGAAATGAAGTTTGCAATGCCTTGGATATTTCAACATTTTGATGAAAAAAGGAGACAAAAGGCTGTGCTAGCTGTGGTTTGGTGATGGTGTATTTATGACTATCATATTAGCTTTAAGTGTGTGACGTGACACTCAACAATTTGTGATATTTGCACGTCCTCGCAATATAACAACCTTATTTTGCATGTTATAACGTGTGCAAAAGTGAAATATACTGCGCACATCTCTTCTATTTCTTTACGCGTACCCATTGTTTGCATTGTCTCAACTGCTTGCATCATCTTACTTGTTCAAAAACGCTTTCTAATGTCATTTAAACTACATTATTGTACTTCATCATAATTTAAACTGCATTACTGTACTTTGTCCTACTTTGCTTTCATTTCTCTGTAATTGAAGCTGATAATATCATTGTACTTTACAATAGTAACTCTAAAACATGTAACTATCTTTGATAGATGTGGATTAGTAATATATATCTGCTGCACCTATTTTATAGTTCATAATTGATGTGTATTATTTTGATAGCATTGTTCTTAAAGTCCCTGATACAAAGTGTATTACCCTTCAACCTAATCTGACTGCTATGCAAACACTACTAATGCTACCAGGATTCTGTTAAAACATTCAAGAAAGGTAGCAAAAGGCATCATAGCAGTTGATGTACCATCAATCAAAGATCTGTACCAGACTAAAAGGAACAGATTAATGCAGGACCCCTCGCATTCATTGAGTGAGAACTTTATTTTTAACAGATCAGGAATACACCTGTGTGCACCACAAACTCAACGTGCATGTTTCTGACGATCCTTTGTCCCTGACTCTATCCATCTCTTTAACTCCAAAGCAAGACGAGTTTCACCATCATGAAGTTACCTTGTAAATGTACAACAGTGTAGGCCTTCAGACTTGTCACCTCTTTCTCCCTTTCTCTACCCCCCCCCCCCTCTTTCTCTCCCCCCCCCCCCCCCTCTTTCTCTCCCTTCCTTCTCCTCTTTCGAGTCTCGATCTCTATCCCCCCTCTCTCCCCTGTATATTTGCTAAAATTCCTACTTGTGCACTTACATTGCCAATACATAGATTTCATACATGTATCTAAATTATCAATAATCAATTAAGCCACAAATGCACTGGATTGTCTAAACACAATATGATCTAGCCACACTATATCGATAACTACTATAAATAAGAAATATAAATAATAATAATGATAATAATAATGATCTGCTCATTTTGTTGATGACCTTTCTGATGGAATCGATTGTAAGGATAATGATATAACTTGAGTACTTTGTATGTTATGTATGTATTTTGTCTCATTATGTGTATTTTTATATTGTATTACAAAAGTCTTGTACCAACCAGTAGAAATCAAGTTTCCTGATATGGACAATAAGTTATATACCTATACTTATACTTATGTCATAAGAAGTCATGATTATAATTTGAATAAAAAAGGAAGATTGAAATATACCTTCTCTATCTCTATCTCTGATCTCTTTCTCTGATGTGAAATCTAGGCGAGAAATGGAAAGATGATGAGAGAGAGAGAGAGGGGGGGGGGGAATTGATAGAAAAAGAGCAAGGGGAATGAGCAAGTGATCGAAAAATAGGAGCAGAAACAATGATAAGGATTACTTTGGAAAGAGATTGAATGACAGGGGAGGGAGAGAGAGAGAGGGGGTGGAGCACAAATGAAATGGAGCGGGGTGAGAGAGAGAAATGTTGATGAGGAGAGATACAAAGAAGGGTGATGAAGGAAGAGTGGATAGCGTGGGGGGGGGGGGGGGGCAACAGAGAGAATTGCCTGCATTTAGCAATGAGTGAAAATAGGGACGGATAAATGAATGGTAAAGGGGGGGGGGGGGGAATGAGGAGGAGAAACAGTAACAGGGTGATAAACGAGGCAAGAAACATGAATAATTGTAGATGGACAGAGAGGGAAGGGAGTAGAGGAATTAAGTGAGAGGAGCAGAAATAAGG